>CALSBV010000422.1:7758900-7779784 GCA_943590825.1 Bovichtus diacanthus
GCGACCCGACCCCGGATAAGCGGTTGAAGATGGATGGATGGATGGAAGATTGATCACCACAACCTGTTTTGCAGAGTATCGTGCCTTAGTATTTTATGCCTTTAATTTAAACATTGATGCTTTAGTCTGATTCATTCCTGAAAAACACACAATACAGGGAACAAAATAAGATGGAGAAAATGTCAATGCAGTTGTTTTTTAATCATGGGGTGATTCTCTTTTTGGTATGAATGGGAGGATTGTGTCCAAAACAGGAAGCATTTTTAATGATTTCGGAAAATTCCAGCATCCTGTGATTCCCAGAGATGGAAGCAGCAGAGGTCAAGAAACAAGACCTCTTGCATCGCTGGCTGACCATCAGAAAGGCAAACTGAGTTTATAAGCGCAATTTTCTTTTAATCTGTTTCCTTTTTGAACTTTCAGGTTTAAATTTATACAGCCTGCCCAAAATAAAACAATGTAAACATACCTTTAATGGCACAAAGAGGAAACGTCCACGGCCCAATGCAAAAAGACATCTGTCAGTGTAGGCACAGATATGCTGATGGTGCTCACACTTGACAAAATGGATTAGGTGTTTAGTTTTTGAAACATACCTTTTAGAAATGAATTTATCTGCTCTGAAATCATGTAGAATTAAAAAAATATGGCAGTAAAAAAACAGAGTGAAAGCAAAGCTCTCAAGTCTCTCACTTCAGGAGGAATCTCTTTGGTCTTCAGTCTTTACACTGTTGATGGAATAAATAAACAAAGACTACATCTAGTGTAAAAGGAAACATGTCCTGTAGTAAAACTATACTGTTACATAATTTGGCACTTTTACAATATATAAAAGTGACCTTATAAAAAATCTAAATGAAACTACGACCCACTGGTGACTTTAAACGGAGAACTGGAGCACAATGTACAACAATAAGTTACTAATTTGAGATTGCACCAAAACAGCAAACAGTCAAAAAAAACTCTGCATATAACATGTTCAGAAACGTTCGATTGTCTGTTCTGGTAAATCATAGCTGCTGCAGATGATTGTGCTGTTTATGGTTGATGAGGGTAAATGAGAGCTGGTCTCAGAGCTGAGGAATAACACTGCAAACTGTCTCAGTCTGCTCTGAAGACATCGCACCATTACATCCAATTGCAAGTAGTGTATTGCTCATATGCACGTTAAAAGACTTTGAGGTCACTGTAATCATTCCTCCTGTCCACACTGACTGTGTAACAATACCTTTCTAACATGACTACACTGTAACTATCCCCAGACATATCCTTAGCTGTTGCTTACAAACTGGAAACACAAAGAAGGCATTTTGTACTGGAAAATACCCTCAATCTGCTGAAGCCTCATGTCTGCTAGCTTAGCACAGGGGATGTGAAGAGTAAAAATGTGACTTCTGGTCATGATAAATGTGGCTCTAAAAATAGTTTCTCCAAAGTTGTTTTATTGTGCATGTTGTGCCCTCTTAGCTGCCTTGCAGCAGGTAGGTAGGTAACGCAGGTGAGCCTAGCACACATACAGTTGGAGAGTATGAGCACTGCACAGCTTCGAACAGTCACCTAGGCTAAGCTAGCAGCTGGATGGTCAGTAAATCCCTCCAAATTGTAGGGCTGCTTGTCAAACCACAATGCCTCACTTTCTTTAAATACATAAGATGGAAAGTAGGGGTGTAAAGACATGTTTGACGGAGCAGGGGTGAAAAACGAAAGTAATGTAATGCTGAGGACAGGATTTAAAAAGATGAATCTTATCTTATTAGACTTAAAAGATATCACTTCACGGCCAGTATGGAGAGGAATGATTACAGAGAGCAATACCTCTTAGAAAGTAAATATGGCGTATTGGTATTGTACTAAGATAAACTTGTGAAAACACTAGCTTTATGGTGTATTAAGTCAGAACCATCATTTCACATGAATTTTGATGCTATAAACTGCAAAAACAGTCCATGTTTATTGTTCATAAACAGTTAATGTACCATCTGTAGGCCTGTGTATGTTAGCTGTGGCTGGCCTCATGCACAAACACTGTGTGGAATGGCTATGTGTGTTTCTGTGTCACTTCTGACTAATCCTACGAAATTCATCAAGTTCTTTCTGTTATTTTCCGTCAGTTTCTCTCCCTTTTATTCCTGTCTCGTTAGGGTACTTTCATAAAGTAGATTCATAAAGCCCAGAGTTCAACGCATATTTCTATGCTCAAGTTGACACATTTTTGATTTGCAAGGACTTTGTCTCAATTTGCGCTGCCAAGAGCAAATTTGTATCTATCAAGCCCAATCAGTTCTTTCATTTGATTCTGTAGGCAATTGTATCACTTCTAAAATTTGCTTTGTGTTCTATCTAAATGTCTTTCAGATAGTCTCCAGTGTCTAAATCAATCTGAGGTTCTCTCTTCCTTTTTGAAATACAGGTACTTGAACTAGAGAGAATTGCCTTGCTATGTTATTTATTGTTGTTTGTTATAGAAGTTCAAGGGATTGACACCCTGCTACCATCTCATCTCAAAGTGACCAACTAGTAAGTAAGACATTTATATCTCTTAGTCTCAATTTGTCCCTTGTCCTGCTTTATATTCTTTGCTGCACCCTTTTGTCATAGTGTACAGCTAACCTGTACCCACAAACTATCTAATGTCCTAACGAGCATGGCATTATTACAAGTGTATGAACACTTTATAAACTGGATCAGTTCTGTTTGGTTTTTCAATGTGAAGCACCATTGAGCATGATATAAAAGGGAAAGCTCTGTGGATCCAGTCATCTCTGAGTATCCCTCATCTGCTCAGATTTTAGATTCACATCTTTTTAGCACCTATAATGAAGATGTGAGTGTGTTCCTGGTTCACAGCTCATCACTTGAGCAGTTCACAGTGTCAGAAACATTGCTAGAGTCATACTGCAGTGAAGTGTAAGTGTCCTACCACACTCTCTGCTAGCAAGTTTAGGCCTCTGCATATGGCAGGTGATACTGCTCTTCCCTCTTGTTACATCGTTTGGCTACGATTGCCAAGTAGAGCACCAGCAGAATGAGCCAGTAGCAGGCGTAGAGTATCGTCCCTGCTATCAACAAGGCTTTCTCTGTCTCACTAAATGGCTCCTGTGTTTCACAGTAGATTGTATACACCACACCTCCGAACAACACCATAGCCCACACTGTGACAGGCACAGCGCCAATAAAGTTGACCACGATCTTCCTGCGGCCTGAAGTGCCCCATCCAGCCTTGTTGATGGTGAGCAGGGCAAATATTTTTGCAGGGAGCAAGCTGGACATGTAGAGCAGAGAGTAGAGTGACATAAAGATCATGACCAGGCTGCCACGAAGGAAACAGGCATAGGTGGCCTTCACCATCCCAACCAGTTGGACCGTTAATAAGAAGAGCAGGATGTTCCACAGCCTTCCACGGTAGAAGAGATGGATGACTGTGGCAACCAAGAAGAAAGGGAAGAAACCGGTGACCACGGACTCATAGGTCATCCAGAGGCTGTGTTGGTGGAACCACAGGGCATTGTAGAGCCACTCACGGAAGTAAGACTTGCTCCATCGAGTCTGCTGGTTGAGCCAGCGCAGATACTGGGTAGGCGTCTCAGTCTGGCACTGCGATCGCGCCGTGAATTTTGTCTTGTAGCCAAAGCTGAGCACCCGATTGGTGAGGTGGCGGTCATCACCGAAGCTGCACTTGGAGCCTAGGAAGGTCTGATGGTACCATGGCTCCAGGAAACGCTGAAGCAAAGAGTTCCTATACATCCCCAGAGGGCCGCTGATACACTGGACGCATCCAAAGTAGGACTGACAGGCCCGCTCAATGTTGAAGGCCATCCAGTAGCGCACGCTGCTGAGGAAGGAGATCCACGAATCATACTTGTTAAGGATCTGGAGTACAGGAAAGTAGAGAGGAATTACTTTGACATGTTATAGTGAACCTTCAATCACCTCCCATGGTAGCCCAAGAGTTTCTAAGTTGACTTATAAACCAAACATTTTAGTCTTGGGTCTTCGATATGCTTTTCACAACTGAAATTGTTTTTCAGTTTTACCTGCACGTCTCCACCGACCCCTCCCACCATTGGATCTTCCTCAAGGATCTTCAGCATTTCTATGGTACATGCTGGGTCAAGAACTGTGTCTGAGTCACACACCTGAAAAAGGACACAAAAAACACAGACGGTACAATAATGCTGAGAATCACACAAAGACTTAAACATATACATCCATTGGTCAAATTAAGGCTGCGGGTGTTAGAGAACACTGTGTAGTATTTATGCTAAAAATCCATGAGAGAAATGAGAGGCTGCTGACAGAGATCCCAGCTGGTTCATTCTAACTGCACAGAACTGGGTCAGGTGTGGGCATGACCTTTGACCCACAGCAAGGGCACAGAGGGCAGGCAACAGCTGGCTATGAAGAGTGAGTTGGTTGTTCAACATTGTCATTGTTGTTGTCCATCGGTTCTGATCACAAATAAGTAAATACATTAAGTCCAGTATTGACTTTCAGTTGACTTGGGTTGCTAATTGTATTTTAAATGTGTTTTAGGTGAGACGCAGATGTCTATTGCCTGTTTGGTTTAAATAAAGATTAGAATTAGCCTAAAAATGTGGTTATGACTGTCTGTGGAGACAAGTATTTTTTCAGAGAAATTATGATATCAGTATGCACCAGCACAGAAGCAAGGCAGATATCAATAGCACCAGCAATACAATTATAAACTGACTTAAATTATATCTGATTAGAGTCTGCAGATGAATATAAATGTTCCTCCACTGGTTGCTTTGTGTAAAGTGATTATTTTTGGCCACAGTTATATTGTGTTTAATGGGAATGTTTTAATGTTGGGCCTTCTGCCAAAATCTGCTGTAACTTAATATAAGAAACATTTCTGGAAGATAAAAATACTCTGAAGTCACTGAAGTAGCTAAACAGAACAATGGAAAATGACTACTACACAGCACCAAAACGTACATATACTGTACACCAGAATATTATCTGAAGCGATGGTCAAAAAGGATAGAGGGTGTCGTATGCTGTACAGGTTGTAAAGCCCCCTCAGGCACATTTGTGATATGTTATATTGGGCTGATGATATGACAAGATGATAAACTTTTATGAGGACAATACTACACACTGGGCCAATACATTGACAGAGATGCTCTAACCTTATCAAAAGATAGGGCAGAGAAATGTGGTGATTCTTTCTTTGTGAACAGATTACAGGTCCGGCAGTCTTGAGAGCGGGTATTCTTTCATTCTTTCCGTTTTTTGATTACGTCACCATTTTTGAAAGAAGATTGGAGGCAAGAGAAAAAATATAGATTCTTGAATCTATATAGTTGAATCAGCAAATTTCTGACTTCATTGTCAAAATATTTAACTTCCGTCTTTAGCAATGCTAGCAGCATGGCTTTAAGGATGGCAACGTCTGTATGTCGGTTGGTGGGTCCACCACTTTGGTCCAGAATGAAACATCTCACCAACTAGAGGATGGATTGCCATGAACTTTTGTACACACATGCATGGTCCCCAGAAGATGTATCCCTATGACTTTGGTGACCCTCTGATGTTCATCTAGTACCACCATTAGGTCAACGTTTACACTTCTTCTGCGAAATATCTCAACATCTACTTGATTGATTTGCCAAAAAATCTGGTTTAGACATTCAAGGTTCCCAGACGATGTTTCCTGCTGACATTGGATGTTGCTCACATATCCTCTAGCGCCACCATGATCCATATAGTTGACATATGGGGTTTTAAGTGAAATGGTTCAACAACTATTGGATGAATTGCCATGACATTTGGTTCATACATTCATGTCTCATGTCTCTCAAACTCCACACCTCCGGTTTGTAACACAAGCTTTCCGTTACAAATCCAAGCTGAGTTAAGCCTGGTGATCATCAGGGTTATTTTCTCATACTTCACACATTTTAGACATTTTATAGCTGTTGTCACAGGCTGAGTAGTCCTCCTCAAGGTGAGTAAACAGATCTTAATGTGTAAAATTAATGATGTGGCCCTTTAAACTTTTTTTTTTAATGATTGCTCCTACACCTAAATCATTTTTTGACATTGTCCCAATCCTTTTATGTAATCTTTCAATAGTACATGCATACTATTCCCTGTGCATGTGGCCCTTACCTGCACATAATCCACACTGTCCCCCAGTGCTTTAAAGGCAGTGTACATCACCTCTCTTTTCCCTCCCCACTCCTGCATGATACAGGAGTAGCGGCAATTTCTGACCAACCGAGCCACTCGTGCTGCCTCCTCCATGTGCACTGTGCTCCTCCCTCCACCTCCGACTCCTCCTTCTCCACCCCCATCGCTGTGGTAGTTTCCCTTCCACACCATACTGCCAGCCTGGTCAGCCCCGCCCATCACCTCCTGGAAAATGTCAATCATGTAACGGTCTTCGGGCCGGTTCCCGTCTACCACCAGCACCACCTTCAGGCCAGGGAAGGAGATTCGGCGGATACTGCGCAGGCACTTCCTCAGGTAGTCTGGGTCCTCCTGGTAGGCGGCAATGCAGAGAGCCACGGAGCGACAGAGGTGCTGTGGCCGGGCGGGGCTCCTCATGCGCCGATGCTCCAGGAAGGCGAAAAGGCTCTGAAGGAAGAGATGGAGGGAGAGGAAGGCACCATAGAGGCCAAAGGAGAGGTGGTGCTGCTCAGTGTGGATAAACTGGTAGCCTTTATAACAAAGAAACACAGTGTAGACAAGTTAAAAACAACAACATGACAATCCCTTGTTTTGATTCTCATGGACATGTTTCTCTATGTGTGTATCCATCTTTAAAATTCACAAGTTAACCTGTGACGTAGGCCAGCAGGATGGTGAAGAGGACCACCGCAGCAAAAAGGGTGGTGACCACGATGTTCAGCGCATTCCTGCAGCGAGAGGGCATCTGGAGGGAGAGGAGAATGTGAGGCAGTGGGGGCCCCAACAGATGTGAAGGTGAGGATCGGAAAGTAAGGGGACACATGTTCAGGGACAAGGTAGGCAGGGAAAGAGGAAAAAATTATTGCAAGTTGGTAAACTGTTTGAATTGGTTTGCACTAGAAGACATTTATCGCAAAGTATTGCACATCAATATCTTTTTAAATGCCTGTCTGGACACACACGTGAGCATGTTATTCATTGCAAAGCATGAGTATAAACACAGGTCTGTTGTACATGTGAGGTGAGACAGACTGAAGGCTCTAGGAGAGAGAGCTTGTAACTCCTTGTTCGTTGATCCGAGTGCTATTTCCTGTTTGTTCTGTTAAACCTTTCATCGGCCGCCGTCAGCTGAAGTCAGTGACATCATGGAGACATGGTGCCAGAAGCACGTGAGAAAATACTAACTGCCCAGTGTAGCAGTCCTTTACAGCTACTGTACTACTATTACTCAACTCTTTCTGATAGCGGTACTACTACTAAACCCACTTTTTACTTCTACTATTACTATCACTGCTACTACAGTTGCAATTAGTACTATTAATAGCACTGCTGCTACTGTGACTACTTATAATACTACTAGTAGGACTACTATTGTTGTTGCTACTGCTACTCCTGTTGCAATAAGCACTAGCACTAAAACTACTACTATTACTGCTTCTTATACTACTACTACTAAAAGTACTGTTACTGTTTATACTATTTCTACTTCGAATGCTACTACTGCTGTAATAGGTGGCTACTGCTGCTATAACTTCTACCACTGTAGGTGCTGCTATTAGCACCACTAGGTAACACTTTAGAATACAGCCCACAATGTACATTGCAGTTCTTCCAGTTACAGTTTATAGTGGGTTTTCATTGTCTACCATTACAGTATGTACTGGTAGGTGCAAGGGAACAAGATGTGAAGTTATAGTTATCGAGAATAAGGGAACTTAAAAATGATACATTTTTTAACTAATGGGTACCTACCTTATTATTATGAGGTATAGTATAACCCACAGTGCTGCACAACAATGTGGCACTTTAATTTGTAATGTAATTAACTACTGGGTGCCTATTCTAATATGTGGAGATGTAGCTATTGAGATCTTTTGCGCTTTTGGCATGGTCTGCTCAGTTTTGGATGTAAATTGAAATTGTCTAAAGACTGGTTAGAAAAGTGCTGAGTTTGAACGTTATGACTTGCTCTTTGTGTCATATTTTAATTTTGATAGTGCGGAATGACTCTCAATAAAGTTTTACAGTGACTGTAGTCTTAGTGTTGTTTACGTTACACTGGGACAGGACATACAATAAATAATTTTCTAAAACAGCCTTGGGTGTTAGACTACTCATTTTCTTTATTTACTGTAAAATCTCATCATAAAAAAAATGATGAACAAAATAAAAAACATTTCTACTTCCTATACTCCATAACAACAGTGAACAATACTCTGTTAATCTACATAAACCTGAACCACCTCTTCTGAAGTGTCCCCCATAGGTAGGCCACTGTCTGTTCCAAAGGAAAATCACAAGTGTACCCTTATTTAGTAAGTACCCAAACAAATATAAAATAACTATATAGTTTGTCTGTCCTCTTTTCCTTATTGTCTTTACACCTCCAGTGTTGGTAAATCACAGCCGATTAATAATGTGCTACGTAACTCATTACCCCATCTCCCCCCAAACTACTAGCTTTGTACCTCAGTAATAGTCATACTGTACCCCAAAATATAACAACGTTTACCTGCTAGTTAAAAAATACCTACTGTATAAATTATTTTAGGTTTGCAGATTGTTACCCCCCGTATTCCCTAACTTCACATCTTGTTCACATGTATGTATTGATAGCTGCTACTGGTACACTGTTAGTACACATTATTATGTACAATAATTACTCCTGCTGCTACAGTAATACTACATAACCCTCTACTACTACAACTCATGCTGCATTAATCAAATCTAATTTATTTATATAGCCCAATATCACAAATTACACATTAGTCTCAGTGGGCTTTACAGCCTGTACAGGATACGACCCCCTCTGTCCTTAGACCCTCACAGCACAGGGGAAAACTCCCTAAAAGATACCCCACAATTAAAGAGGAAACATGTTCTAAACCTCAGGGAGAGACTGAGGAGGATCCTCTCCCAGGACGCAAACATTGTAATAGGTGACGTGTGTACACAACAAACTACAGAGTTAAAAATACAACATAGACAATCTATGTGACAGAAATGATGATGCAACCGTATATAAAAAAGAAGGATCCAGGGGGATGTCAAAAAACTTCCCGGTGTCTCCAAGAAATATATATATATACAGTATATATATATTAGCGTGAGCGTCAGGCAGGACCAGGGTAACAGGTGCAGCCACGATTCATGATCCAGAAGTAATCTTTAATAGTGGCAACCTGCCAGATGGGAGACACAGAAACTCCGGGGATGATGAGTTAGTAACATGCATTTAATAAGAGACATGAATGCATATAAATAGAGAGGGAGAGGAGGAGAGAGAGAAAGATAGGGAAAGGAGGAGAGGAGTGAGTCCCCCGACAGTCTAAATAGTAACTACTACTGCTAAAACTATAACTACAGTATGTACAACTAATATAAGAATACTCTGCTGCTATAGTAATACTACTAAACCTACTATTACTAATACGTCTATAGCTTGTACTATTGCTACTGTTACTACTGCTACTGTGCAACTGCCACCAGGAAGAAGGAATGGTATTACTGCACTTAATACCATTATTAGAGCCATTACTATTATTCAGGGGAGAACTTTTTTTTAACTAATAGATATCACCATGAACATTGATTAAAGCCAGGTAGAAAATACTTGTTTCATTTTGTTGACATATTAGAGTCAAAGATATCTCTTTGTACCACTCCATAAATTATAAAAAATGTAATAAAACAATTACCATGAAATCACCATGAAACTTCCCCAGTTGATTATTTACACTGCATTCAGTTATTTTTTGTATTACAAGTTTCTGAAATGTTATGTTCAAATATGAAAATGAGGCATTATGTAATTCAAATTTCCCCCACTAATTGTGGGGTTTCTTTTAGGGAGTTTTTCCTTGTGCGATGTGAGGGTCTAAGGACAGAGGGTGTCGTACCTTGTACAGGCTGTAAAGCCCACTGAGACAAATGTATAATTTGTGATATTGGGCTATATAAATAAACTTGATTTGATTTGATTCAAACTTTTGGTGAATTTAGGAGAAATCTACAGACACAAATAGACAAAGTTAGCAAAATAAACCACCAAATGTGGATTTTGGATATTCTTTTTTTGGATGTTTTCTTTCTTCTTGTTTTTGCCTGAAGCAGTATTATCCAACGCTTGCCTTACTATCACTATGCAATCAAATATTGCACAGAACAATACCTTTTTAAAGAGTATCAGGGTCAGATTTGATGGATTTAAATCACTTTAAGTGAAAGAATTTAGAGTTGAACACCACTTGCCCATCTGTTCTCTCCTCTTTCAACTAACTCCCTCCTTCCTCTCCCCTAACCCTCCTCCCATTAGCCCCTCTGGCGCTCCCTTCTTCCCTCTCTGGGTTAATAGTTCTAATTAAAGGCCAGTTAGGGTTTGGCCAGTGCTTGGTCGAAACGGAGGAACAATTCTGTCCTTTCATTCATGAAATTACCTCTTGGCCCCCTCTCACCCTCCACGCCCACCTGGCCAGGCCAGTGCAGGAGAGACAGGCTGATATTTATGGTATTACATTCAGCTCTGTGGGACATACTGGCACAGACAGATTTATGCTCCTCTCTGAGTGGATGTATAGATTTACATTCTGGCACTAACCACACTTTCTTCACGTATCTACATTCTGCATGGGAGATCCAGCAGAAACGGTCTATGTGATATGTAGGTACTGACTGGAATTTTGTAAATAGAGGTTTTTAGAAAACATACAAAATATAATTTTTCTCAAGCATTGTTTGCATGTGTTGTCACTGTGATTGAAAGGTTCTTTATCTCAAAACCAGATCATTTCATTATTTTTACAGTAAATACAGCCCTAACTTCTCTAAAATCTCAATTCTCCCCTCTCTGTTTTGCATTTCTTATCTTGGTACTACCTCTTGACTGAGGTACAATTATGCCCAGGGTTACATTTATCCTGACTGCAGCAAATTGGTATTTTATGGGATGTTTAAATATTACTGGTGATTGTTATGTACCACAATGAAAAAATACAAAAATAAAACACTCCTCCATTATTTGTATTACATGACATTTCACTATCCAATAAATGTGAGCTAAATTAAAGTTTTATCTTTTATAAGATGCCTGAATTCCTTTCCTCTGAACAGCATAATGAAGCAGAATTGAATAAATGGTAGATACTGTTGTCTACAGGCACAAGGCAGTTTATCTCTCAGTTTAGAATGGATAATTGTTTTTATCACAGTGGGAGTAACAATAGTAACATCAACATCTAGGGGCAAGTTTCTACTTTAAATCCACAGAAACCAATGAAATGACAAATCAACAAAATTGTGAAAAAAATTGTCATCACCTTGTTATATTCAGTATGAATTCAATCTCCCTGGGTAAATGTGATCAAAATGGCATCTCTGACTTGTAAATCCTTGCAGAACTCGCAGTATGTAAAACCTGAAGCTGTGATTTTATATTTCCCCCACACATCCAGAGGGATCTGTCGTGATGCTGGTCACATTCTACCATGTGTACATGTGGTTTAAATCCATGTCCAGATCCAGATTAGAGTACAGCTACTTCCAAATTAAGAACATTACATAAAGATGCAGGAGGAAAAAAAATCAAAGGTAAATAAAAGTGTCACTCCAACATTTCCAGGTAAAAATCATATTGTTCCCAACTCTATCCCAGGAGTGACGGTGCCACAGGGGAGGGATTTCCTGCATCCAGGCCATCTGATAGAGGTCCAGGTCAGGAGTTGGGGGGATTGTGACTGACTGACTGATGGTTTTGAGACAGAGGAATTTACCCAGCTGAGGGAGAGGAAGAAGGGAGGGGAATAGGGAAATATATTTGGGTGGAGCAAGAGAAGGAGGGAGAAAAGTTAGGAAACAGGACAATAAAGTGGATGTTCACCGAAGGGTCAGACGACAAGGCAGAAATCATTTTAGGGACAACGGTGGCTGGCAGCTTTGGATCTGCTTTTGTTTGGTTTTGTGAGTTATATAATTTTCTACTTTTGCTGTATTGTTTTTTTTCACTTGATAGCGCCTGGTGTTAGGCTTCATTGTAAGGACCCTCATCTCTTACTACCTTGGATACTTACTGTATTTCATTCTAATGTTACTTGGACAGAATAACTTCTTGTTGTACTCTTTAAATGTAAGCCTCCATTCATTTATGAATTAATATTCATTCATTCTTTAATTAATTCTCTTTCTTTTTGGTCACTTTTGGGCAGCAGCAGCAGCAGCAAGCTGTTGTTTATTTACAGGCATGGAGGAATATGGGCATTATCTTGAGATAAAAAACTTTAGCTGCTTAATGCTCCATTATGTTAACCTGCAAGTCTCTAACTGTGGAGTAGAAAATATACTACATGCTGTGCCATTTTGTATACATTTCATTTTCAAGAATTCAGGACACGTTTGGTATCTTGAAAACTTCTCACATATTCTCTTATGCACCTGTCTATATAAAGGTAATAAAACACCTAACTTTTAATTCAGAAAAGTTTATTGTCTTTCCATAGAAGTATAAACCAGTGGGAAGCCAGTACTGGAGGTCAGACAGCAAGAAGGGAGGGAGAGATGACAGGAACAGAGAATAGAAGAAGTGGGGTTGGTTAGCACCCAAGAAGGGAACTATGGTGTCTGATTGTCAAGGTGAAGACAGGCTCTACATGTTCATCTTCACTGCACTCACACAAAAACTTCTGTAAAAAAAAGTCTGGGATTTAAAGATTACTTTGCCACTAGATGGCTCTCTCTGTGCCTTCTCCAGGGAGTGTAGCACAAAATCCTCTTTCACAGACCTCATTACATAATGAATGAAGAGATATAGGTGGGTAAAATCAATATACTAATAATATAATATAATAATACTAATAAAGTACTCCCAGCTGAAGAGGTGTGTGTACAGTGTGTGGACGCAGTCACAGGATGACCATTCAAAACAATTATACAGAAAAAGCAATGGTTGAATTATATTCCAGGTCTGTTTGATGCCAAGTCATTTTATACTACCTGGTATTGAAATGGGCCCAGTGGAATAGCTCAGCTTAACAATCTTTTAACATGTGATGTAGAGTTAACTACCTTTGAAGCTTGACATTAATCTTAATATGCATCCTAACTAGATCCTACTGATGGTGATGTCAATATTATGCAGTTTGTCTTTTATCCTGAGCAGAATACTTTGATAACTACTGGCTATGGAATTAGCTGTATCATTCATATTCATATTATATAAATCCTTTCTATTTTGGACACTTCATGACCTCCTCTAGCACCACCCTCAGTCTGACTATAAGAATCTAACAATTAACAGCAAGTTGCTTGTTTTGTCCAAAACTTATTTTTTTCCTTTTTTTTTTTCCTTTATTGGAGAGTTACAGTAAAGAGGCAGATAGGAATTGAACCGTTAGGCCACGACATGCAACAAAGGTCCCGAGCTTAAACAATACCGCCGATGTTGCGGTTATGTGGCATGCACTGTTAGAAATCTTTTCTATTAGGAGTGTAATGAATGACGTCATCTCTCGGCCCTGTTGATGGGGCTTTAGACTTAAAGCAAACTAAACAGTCCATTATTTCCCATCACTCTCTTGAGTCATTTGCTTTAATGCTGCATTAATCAGCCTTTATTCTGCCACTTTTCAGCAGAACTCCACAACAAGCTAAAATTACACATATTTGATAATATCCAAGTGGTAATATTGTTGGTACCGCCATCTCAAAGACAAGCAGATCTCTTTCAGTTTTGCTCAGAGCTACCAACAACACAGGACACATTGCATTTGTTCCCAAACAAACTGTGCAGCGGATACATTGATCACATATTTTCTGTCCGTTGATTTTCATATGAACATGTAGCTTGTTCATTTATCGTTAGCAACATGGGTACCAGCTAGCAGCCTGGCTAACGTTACTGTCCTAAGCAAGAAACAACCGTAAGAATCTCAAAGAACTACAAACCCTGATCTCAATGCTATGATAAAGGTTTAGCTGCCTACATTAAAAAGTAGGCAGGTTTGGTTTCTTACAAGGTAACAAGGTTAATGAGAGCAGTGTGGCTGAACCAAACTGTAAAATGTAGGCTGTCAAACCAAAGCAATAGTTTAGGCTATGAAGCTCAATAGAGGTGAAGGGAAGTTGGGTGATAATTATCTGTGGGCTCATCACTAGTACCAACGTCACAAATATTCGTCCGCCTGCAGACATCATCATTAGATGACTTGACTGAGAACGAAGGCAAGTATAGGAAACAGCAAACATGTCTCCTGGTGACAAATGTGTTGTACTTGTTGTACTTTTGAATGTATTGAAATGTTTATCTGTGGCTTACTCAAGCATAGTGTAACATTAGCACAAGATCATCAAAATCATAAGGTTGACAAAATAAAGTCAGTTACACAGCTATCTAAAATGAGCTAATATTAGCTCACATTAGCCAGGCTATAGCGGCAAAATCCTAGAGTATGTTCAAATGAGCTAGTGTGTGTTTTAGTGGTATGAATTTAGATTACATTTTTAAGAGGACAACTATATTATTTCTTCCTTTAAAAGTTACATACAAAAGTATTTGCTTTAATCTTGTTTCTAGTGCTTCACATTCCTATGATACCCATCAACTGAGTGTTATCACTTGTGCACTCTTTCGACTGGATCAGAGTGTGCTGTTGATACGATGGAGACTTCACCTGAGGTCTCGCATACATACCAGCAGGCTTTGTGTAAAAGGCAACCAGACCAGGCAGGTCCGTAATGGCAGTGATGCCATGGAAAATCAAACAGACCAGCGTTTTATTTGGAGACGGCAGCAGCCTTCAAACAGTTGACAGTGTTCCTGTCAACTGTTTCCTACTAACGGTCACCGTCTGCCTCCACAGAGGGAAAAAGCAGCACATGTACTACATGCCAGCAGTCAGCACAAACACAGTACGTAATGTACATAGAAAAGGCAGCGAACATAGACACACACTTAGGCTTTACCTATTAATGAGTAATTTTATAACTTCCCCCAGCAATTAAAGCAGAAATGAGCAGCAGTTCAAGTGATTAGTTGACTAACACACACACACACACACGCACACACACAGTGTCAGGCAGAAAAAATAATTTCTCTACCTCACATTCACCACACAAGCCAGAGCACACTCGGGTCTTTGTGCTGCACGTTCTAACTAAGCTTTAATATTGCTTATTCCAATGTTTCTAAAACTTTCCATTCAGTCTCTGTTTGATCTCACTTGCAAGTACTTTCATTTATTCTCTTTTTCCAAACCTTTACATCTACCTGCCAAACCTTAAACGTTACTCAACAACTTATTCTAGATCCTTTTATCTGATCTTAATCCTAAACCCAAATTGAAATGCTAAACTAGCTCTTTATAGAAGTGAGGACCATCAAAAAAAAGATGTGTCTTATCTTTCTGTCCTAGTGGGGCAATTTACATCATAAGGATAAAGTCTCTTAGTACAAAACATATTATTAAAACCCTTACCTTCCTGATCCAGTGGACCCTCCGTCTTTGTCTCCCCCTTAGGACTCCCCCAGATCTCCGTCCGCCTGGTCCGTCCGTTAAGCCGGGACGTCCAGCCCTCTCCTCTCCTCAGCACAGCACTCTCCTTGTTCTGTACCCCTCCTTCCACTAGCTCACACTACATCTTTATTTCAGCTTGCTCACTTAATTCAGGAGATTCCACATCCAAAAATACAGCCGGCAGCTTAAACCACCACCCTCCACCACTTCTCTGAGCCAGCCTCCCGCTGCCTGCTCCTCCTCCACCACCTCCTCCCTCTATCTCCCAGGACTGTCCCTGGGCATGAAGCCCCCCAGCTGAGATGTGATCAGCGGTGCTCGGCCAGCAGCTGATGCTGGTGTATTCTTACGTCTGTAGATTACAGGTTGGGGGCAACAGCTAGTCTGGTCTCTGCCTCTGCTGCTCTCCATCCTGGCTTCGGATTTCCATCACGAGCACGGGGCCAAAGTGATGGTAATGTTGAAGGTGAAGATAACCGGATCGAGATAGGGATCTCGATCTTGGCCTCGTCTGATTTCTTCCTCGCTCGCTGCAATGAATCATCCCCAGGTTTCCTCACACCCCCTTCCTCTGTCCTGTGCTGCAGTATCAACCCGTCTCTGCGTCCCCTGTTTGCAGCAGAGCCTGAATCCTTCTCCTCTTCTCCTCCTCAGTCACACTGGCTGGCAGAACGACACTGCTGAGCTTCTCCTCCACAGCTCCCCTCTGTGTCTCCTTTAACCCCCCCCCCCCTTTTTGCCTCTACCCCCTTCCCTCCCCTCCCCTTCCTAGACACCCCAGCTAGCTCCATATCTCTCTGCAATGCAGCCAGCAGCCTCCAACAAGCCTGGGGACTGTTTGACCGGAGCCCCCTCTTCTCTCCACCTCTCAAAGCATCCTTTATGGGCTTATTTATCTATCCTCCCTCCCTTTCCTCTCCTGCTCTGAGGCTGAGCTGCTGACGTCCTGCAGGTTCCACGGCTGGGCTGGCAGCCTGACACAAACTGCAATACGCCTCTGAGAATTGGTACACGGACGTTAAAGCCACTCAAACACATTTAATTTACGTTAGGTAATTGAATGCATATTACCTAAAACAAACTCTCAAAGGGTAATTCCACTCAACCACCCAACATTCATAGCCTTTCTCACACTCCTCTGTACATTCTCCTTTCTGGCTCCCTGACTGTGACACATGGTGAGGTATAGTAATTACTGTAATAGACCTCTCATGGCTTCTGCAGCCAAGGGGACTGTGGCTTTAGCACTCCCTCCCTCTCTCTCAGTAACTGTCAGTGACCATATATATGAAAGGCTTTGAGACAGAATACCGAAGTTCACTAAACAACTAGCCATGGTTGCAGATTGAAAATAATGTCTACCTTGAAGGAGTACTAAAGTTAATTGCTTGAATATTACACTCTCATAAAGTTGGGGGACTCAAAAGAGCATCAAAAAAGGTCAAACCTTCAAAATCAAAGCCACAGAGGCAGAGATGCCCTGACCTTTATTCCTCGTATGCGTAACGATCCTACAAGGATCCTACAATTCCCACAATACCACCTGACTGCATTCTTTGTCAAGCTGGATTTATAATTCTGCAGAGATACTCATAAACGTATTTCTTTGGCCATACATTTCAGCACAGATGTATTGGTTTCTTTACACTGTCATCATGGTGATTTCCTATACATTTTCTTTAAGTTGAGGTTAGCTGAACGTAACACTACTTAGTAGTGGACACATACCATATGTTATTCTCCCAATCGTACATGTGTAAAAGAAACACACGCGCAAACGTGTCCGAATGATACCTGTATACATTTGCTTTTGTGCACCAGGAGAGGCATAATTCCAGCTTTAGACCCTCCTTGATGGTACTCGCCAACCTCTTTTAAACATGCCTTCAGTTTGTGACAGACACAGGCTTTCAAGTTTGTAAGAGGAAAGAGGTGCGCTTCTCCTACATTGAAGTTCAGTTGTGTGCTCTGCCTCAAAACCAAAAAAGTCTGCATGAAGCCTTCATCATACCAAAGCGCCTCAACAGATATGTCAGCCTATTGATTGTAAATACATTTACCCCAATGATCCTCACCTTTTTTCCTCTGGAGGGACATTTTTTCTAACTTTGTTTTTGGGAAATGGAGACATTGCTTTCTGTTAAAAAACAGTTGGAAACGCTGGAAACACACCAAGCTGTGACGTAGTGCAGCTCGCAGCAATAATTAAAGAGGGAAGGGAATTCTTTAACTTAAACTATCCGCATTTTTTAGTTTTGCTGCACTGCGCCACAAAATCAAATAGCTGCAGCTCGGGTTTTATTTTTGTCCTATTTCACATTCTTTAAAAAACTGATTTTTGTCCCCCCGTCATGTGTGTGTATTTATGGAGAATAATGGGAATCCAATAAACAATAATAAGGGACATCTTTATGCTTTTAGCATCACAAACAAAATTCAATTCACTTCCATTCTATTGGTAGAAATATGTGTTGGATATCTGAAAAGTCTTGCCAAAAAAAGCTCCAACTATCTGTTCGGTTCCACAACACTATAGGATAAGTCAGAAATATGTTTCTTGTTATTTAATTGAACCAACCTTTTAAGCAAAATGTTTTTGATTTGCGTAGTTAACATCTAGGTGATACTGAGAGAGACCAAAACCGTTTTTTGTATGAGGCTGTAAACATGTTTATTTCTGCTGTAAACTTGGCATTTTAACGTGGGGGTCTATGGGGTTTGACTCAGATTTGGAGCCAGCCTCAAGTGGCCATTCGAGGAACAGCAGTTTTTGGCACTTCCACGTTGGCTTAATTTCTCAGCACCAGAGGTTGCCGCTTGGTCCACGATGGCAAATCGTTGGTGTTTAGGATGTTTCCTCCTACATTACTCAAATGGCTGGTAGCTGAAATCAAAGGTTAACACAATTTATTTCATGTTTGATTTGAATAAAATATTTGGATTGGAATGAAATGTTGCTCTCTGCCGAGTAAAATGTGATTCCCGCCATTAACAGTTCATCGGGATGTCTCCCATGGTGTGTGTTGCACTCAGCAGTGTTTGCATGTTAGAAGGGCTTCAAGCTGTTTAAAGTAGACCTTGGTCAAAATGCTGAGTGGATTAAAATCTCTGATCCAATTTACCGTTAGCATTTCATTTAGCATTTTAAAACTCTTTATTGTTAATTTCAGAAAACAAGGTTCATGGTGAAAACCTGTCTGACTTAGAGAAGAGTGTCATATCTTATTAAAAGACAATGTCAGCTAATATTCAAACAAACCTTTGTCCTTCCTGGAGGCCACAGCTACCCTCTTGACCTTGACTGCAATGAGCATTCTGCAGGCGGAGTGTGTGAAGCTGATTTTGAGCTGCTGGAAGGCAGAAATGCTTTACGAGGAACTTCTCTCAGTTTCTCTTGGGATTTAACATGGCTCTCTTTTACCACCATCTTTTAGCTATCTGTACAGAAAATAATTACATAAATAAAACATCAGAGGAGGACATCTGTTCTGTGCATTCAAAGTGAGCTCAATTAGCAGTGTTTGATGTTTTGGCTCTGTATAAAAAGCTATGTGTGAAAAAATGACTCCTTTATTGAGAATAAACCAAGGCATATACTGCAACAGAGAAAAAAGGTTGTTGTGGTACTAGGGTACAAAATCCCTCTTTAGGGACTTGCAGTTTTGGTGGTAATTCTGTGTATATTCATCAATACGAGTGACCATTTTTACATTTCACATAGTCACGAGTCCTGATTCACTCAAGAGTCAAGACAGTCAAAAACAATGAGCGGAGGAACATTTGGGGATTCAGGAGTGCTAATAACGTTCAAAGAATTACAACTATAAAGCCAAAGTGTTTGTGTAAAAATGTAGTTCTCCATTATAGTAGACCTTGACCAAAATAACTATACAATGCCTCATTCTCAAAAAATGAAGCAAAGTCAACTTGAGAACTTTGGACATATACTATTTTTATGACTTGAAAAATAGTGAACCTGGACGTACCAAGTCTCTAGCACATTTTCTTGATAATACAGACCCTTAACATATCTTATTGTTCGTGTTCAAAACTCCCTGAAGGTTATTTGCGGTGACATAACCTCCAGAGAAAGTGTGATTGAAGAGCCACACTCTGGTGGAGAGGCCTGAATCTGTGTCTTTATACAGCGCCTGCCACAGGGATACCTTGACTCCGCATTGGAGGAAATATTCAAGGGCTGCAAACAAAGCTGACGCTCCTTATGTTTGCCGGTTGTATGTTTAAACACAGGGAGAGACAGAGAAGGTCATGCCTCACACAGTTAGCTTATTGCCCAATGGATTTAACAAAAGAAGGAATGTCTCATTCCTCTGTCAGCTGGACTCTGTTCAAAGCCACCTGGAACCCATTGGCCTGTGTTTACAGAGAGTCGTCCAGCTATTGTCCGGTCTCCATTTCAGGTTAGTGTTAATATGCTCTAAAGAAGAAATACTTGTATCAATTGCTTGCCACCATGTTTTCAGAGACATAACGATGCAACCACAGCTCTGTACAAGTCTGAGATTATGTAGAAAACCAATGTGACAAAAGCAAACCAGGTGAGCTTCTGAGATCTCAAGTCTAAAGGTTCCTTCACCCAAAACCCTTGTTCTGTACTACAATTCTGCATTAACATGCAAATCTTGCAGTGATTTAGTATTTTTCATACAGATTTGTTCATATTGCTGTATTCACACAGAAAGTTTTGCCTTGGGTTACTCACTTGAGTTACTTTGCACGGCTGAATTAGGCTGGTTTTCTACAGCTGTATGAACCCACTGATTTTGCTTTGATTTCGTTGCAATAAACGGATGAAAAGGATTCCGAAATAATGAGGATTTCTAAAAAAAAAAAAAAAAAAGTCTACATTTTAAGAATATATTATTTTAAATGCTTGTTTTCTTAATGGAGTTTGGATCAATCAGGGCTATGCTAACATTGTAGCTGCTCCATCAACACTCAAAATAACAATCTAAATTAGGCAGAAATTTCTTATTGTTTATACACATATATATTTACATACTACGCAACTTTAAAATGAGATACACTCACCATTTTTTAAGATGTGTATTATTTATGACATATGCCCACAGATGGCTACAATATGTCTTTCCCTCCATTTCTGATTCAACATCAGGACGTCAGCACTGCAAGAGTATCTCGACACTGAGGCTTTTGCAACATACCGTATTTTCCGGACTATAAGGCGCACTTAAAAGCCTTTA
>CALSBV010000422.1:7798679-7819382 GCA_943590825.1 Bovichtus diacanthus
CACACACACACACACACACACACACACACACACACACACACACACACCTCAATAGACTGTTATGGCTCTAACAGATGTAATGAAGGAGAATCGCTGAGTTTAAGTGACTGCGAGTCAGGACTTTCGCAGTGTGCATTAACATGCATTAACACACACGCCTGATAAAAGTGATGCAACATTCCCACAGATTCTTCCCAGTCTGCTAAACTGAATTCCATTTACATGCCCTTACAGTATAAATGAATACAGTTTATGTGTTTATTGTAAACATCATTTGGTGCAGAGTTCAATGCACACTATGGGAGCTCACAGGACTCTGCCACTCTAGCAGGCAAGTCAATAAAAAAAAAAACCTTCTTATTTACAAATGACAGCCTGGCAAAAGACACATTTTGGCCACTCGGGGGGGGTTTAAGACAAACACAGAGGCTCTCTGGATGTCTGTGCAGCAAACTGAAGGTCTATCCAATCTCTCAGCACGCATATAAACCTCCCAATTGTCCCAGAGAAGTGGTACGATGGCAATCTGGCAGATAAAACTAGAGCTGCGGAAAAAAAACAACAACTGGGTTTTCAATTAGGGAAAGGTTCTAACACACAGGGTCCCTTCTGAGCAGAGATCTGCATGACTAACAGACCTTCACTGTGGCTCGTGTGCTGTGGTGGTGGCCTGCTGATAGCTGTCCAACAGACTAATAATAATAATGTAAACAAATATGGACACTATATTATCATTCCTACAATGTTTACCACTCACATAATGTCAAATTACTGTTTCTTTTGTCAGATAAGGACAAATGTTTTAAAACATGAGGCCACACTCTGAATCCCCCAACTTCTGTCAATTTAGATTGTTTTACTGCTGCCAAAGTAAAACACCACCCATCTGACAAAGACATGCTATCTTAAATAGCAAATTTGCAGCTGCAGATAAAGATACAATTCAGCTTCAGAAGTGCTTAAAAATTGAATTCCACGGCCATACACAAATACTGCAAGCATTGATTTTTATGGCCACTTGGGGGCAGCACAACTAGATTAAAACACAACATTGACATTATCACCTTATAAAGTTGTTATAGTGAAAGTGCAATAGTTGTCCATCTACACTTCCACCAGACTGTAATTGTGCTGTAATCACAATACACACACATACAACAGTTCATCCATTCACCCAGCACTGTGCAGTGCAGGTTACCAGCTAGCACAAAACTCCCTCTGAAATCAGTCATTATTATATTATTATGTCATTAATCTGCGTTTTTGCTGATTTTATCTGATGATGTTTGATTAACAGTCACACAGAGCTGCAATGGCAAAAATAGAGCCAGCAGGGAAAGATAGCAGAGTAGGGAAAAGTCAAGTGAATATCCTCACAAGTCTGGTCATACAAGCATGAATGTGAACACACGGTTAATGCTCACCCATAGCCCTGCTTGCTCTCATCAGGACTTCTCCTACTTTGAGCCGGGTTTCCAGGGAGCGGTCCTTGTTGGATGTAGGGAGGGAGGGACCATGTTGGAAGTCTTTAAGGAGCCTTTCCAGAATCCTCTTGGGGTATGAATCAGTCAATGCAGCCAGACCTAAAGACAGTTTACACTCACAGTTTACACTCTACAGCTAGGAAGTTAATAGTATCGATGGGTTAAACAGACAATGGCTGTAGATCTATAATCATAAAAATCAATGATAACATCACATTTGGCCCCGCTGAATCATTATATTACCTTGAATGGCTGACAGGTAGACAAATGAGTCCTCATGCTCCAGGTTTTCTAAGAAGAGCTGGAGAAGACATACCATCAGCATGAATAATAACCAGACTGATGTATGGATGTACAAGTGTACAAGTCTCTGTTTCACCTTACTGGGAATATTCTGCTAATTCTGGCGGAAAACATCAAAGAATGTCACCAACGTGGATATTGCCAGGGGAACAAAAGAGGATCCATACTAGCACAGGACTGAATGCATTAAAAACAGTATGACAATACTATCTAAGGGAATATTTAAAACATTACCCCCAGGTACTATAAGGGGTCTTTGAAGATAAAGGTTTGATTGGGTGAGGGAAAATGGGGGAGTGGGAAAACAAGGGGTTACTTAGACAACCTGCTTGGATTGTGCATGAGTGTGGGGTAACGTAAGGAGGGAGGGTAGAACACATGAAAGGTTACATGTACAATATTAGAGAACTCAACCTTACCATGAGGGGGGAAATCAATAAAGGGGCTTTCTGCTGTAACAGTAGGGGGTTGAAGGTTATCCAAGGTGCAACAAAAAGGGGGGGGAGGGGCTTCTGATTACAGAGAATACTAAATGAGTTGTTATCCTTTTTTGCCCATAAAAAAAAAAAAAAAAACACCTTAACAAGTCCCCAGAGCCAATCATTGTCCCCTCTGGCTCCCCTGGTGAGGTTCAACCGCCTCATTTATTATACATGTTTGCTCATAATGTCCCAGGAGACACAGATCATACCACTATCTACACACAGTGCATGCAACAATAGCACAATGTCTAATATGTGGCTAAAGCAACACGGCTTATGTTTCAAGCAAGTAACATCCAACATGGCTGGAAGATGAAGCCAATGTGAAAGCATGTTGACCCAGCGCCTGGCATAACTGTAAGTATGCCGCGGAAGGAAATGGGAAAACCTCTAATAAGTCAAAAATATGAAGTCAATACGCATCTCAAGAAGTGTCAGACCAAGAACAGTCTAGCATTAAGAAAACCCACAAGGGATTGCATGAGAAGATTCTAGCTGCAGAGCTCCAGGCTCGAGCCCACCTCCTCCTTCGGACCCTGTTGGGTCCCAAGCTTAAAGAAACAAGTGACGTCTGAAATCGTTTATGGCAGAGATGATCATCAGCATACGATAGCATGTACTTATTAGTTTGAATAGGGCGCACGACCTCTGCCGCAGCAATAGAAGCTTAATATTTTGAACTGTGAATAACTTGTACCAACTTTATGGAAAGATGCTAACGCTTCAGATACAGTCCAGGAGGTGAAGGCTAGTCTAATTCCACTCTTCACATCACAATTAATCTACCTCTGATGTGCACTTTCCTGAACCAGGTTCAACATTTTTGCCAGACGACCTTACATTAGTTTCAGTTCCCTGCATTGTGAACCCTGCTGCACAAACACTATGGACTCAATGAAATACACAGTAGAACAGTATGAAGAGGCTGCATGTTTTAATTGCAGAGCTATGGTCGGTCTGAACACGTACTTAAGGTACGCTCACATTCGCCTTCCATCAAGCAAGTTCAGCCCGGAAAAACGATGTGATGTCACCGTTATAATGTGGGTAATAACGACATGTTAAGCAGAGTGATCAAGCTGTGAGAGAACAAAGATGAAGTCTGATCTGTACGTCTGATGGAGCTCGCACTAACAGGAAATGCATCTTTTAATTTGTCATGTTACTCTAATTTTCACAGCTGCACTAAAGGACTTTATATAGTGTTAGTTACATAATGTGCACTCCTAATTAATGTTCATGTTTTTACTAGGCAACATGTTATGTGAACATGTTTGTATATCACTGATGGCTTCCTTCATCAACAAAAGACATACAAGTGAAGGCCGAAAACTTTCTATTATTCATGTCCCAACCCTTCTCTATCATCTCTATATCACATTTTTGATACACTATTCTACATTCATCTTGCTTAGTTACAACTCATTGCATCTAGTAATACAAGTAGTAGAGTGAAACAAATACTACAGTCTATATTGGCATTGGACACACACACACTCAAGTCCTTCAGGGTGTTGGTGCACTGAAGAAGTAACACAATGCCCATTGAAAGAGAATCCATCAGGGCCAAAGAGGCTGGGGATAACCAGAAGATTCATTTTCACCACATATACACCACAATGGTAATGATTAAGTCAAGAGAAAAGGCCAAACTTTGCATTGCTAAGGACCTACGCAAAATTGGTATAGTTTATATACTCTTCAAACTTACTATGAGCTGAAATGGGAATAAAAAATATTAACTATGGCATGAATGTCAAATTTGGGGAAACAACCCTAAAACATTAATTTTCACTTTTTTTACCATATTTTTAAAAGGTTCTCTATAAAATAATGATAAAACTTGAACAAGAATTAAAAGTTGAAGCACAAAACCAAGCAACCCACCATGAGGACTTTCTCCTGGGCCTGCACAGCTTCTGGGTTTTCCTTTTGCACCATCTGGGTCAGGACCCTCATGGCGTACGCTCTGGTCGGTATGTCTGGGTCACATGCCTCTAACAGCCAATCCGAAATGGGCTTGGTCGGAGGGCAAAGTTTACTGGTGCCAGAGGTTCTCCCTCCACCTTTTGGACTTATTCCTGCTGCAGGTCTTCCAGAGGACGCTGGGTGTCTCATGTGGGTGTTGCCGTCTCGGAGAGATGAATGAGGGCTAGTCTGTGAGTCAGTTGCTTCAGTTTGCATATTTAGCTTTTTTCCCAAAGGCACACTGTTGTTTTTTGCTGTTGTTTCAGGGTTTCTGGAGGGCTGAGCAACAGCGGTGAAGTTTTCAGGCCGGGAGGCACCGTGAGTGGCAATGACAGCTCTGAGGTTGGATGCCAGTTCCTGGATGAACACGTCAGAGTGCTTCTGAGACAACGTCCCCAGGGGTGGGAGCAGTCTCCACATAGAAGAGTAGTCCTCCGCACTAAGCTGGAATATTTAAGGGGGGAGAGGTTGATTGGGAGAGAGCAGGGTAGAACAAATGTTGGACACTGAAGATGCTTTCAGACAGCCAGTGGTTAGCACTGTGCCTGACAGCTGGGACATCGCTGTGTTGTGATTGGGTGGCAGCACAGCACATCTTTGCCCCTGCAGCTACTGGCTACATTAGATCCTACCAACAACCTGTACCTTACTCTTCCTGTCATCTCATCACATTTTCAGCTACTGTTAAAAAGGGACAGTTCAAAATCAAAAATACATATTTTTCCTCTTACCTGTAGTGCTATTTATCAATGTATATCCCCAACACTCTGCACTGCAGGGAAGTATGAGTGCAGCCAGTACAGCCTGACTGTTGCCAAGTGAGGGGGAATTTAACATTAATTTACTTAAAAACATATCAATAACCCTTACAAGGTTAACTCCTACATATATAAATGTATTATTACCATTTTAAAAATAGTTTCAGTTTCCCATTACAGAGAAAATATAGTACATGCATCATAAGGTAGATGTAGTTTATTAAGCAACATGTTGATGTGTGGAGCTTTCAGTTGTGACTACCTGAGGTCTAGACAGCAGAGTGGCCACTAGGCCCATCCCCATACTCAGCGTCTCGCTCTCCACTGGGTTCCCCAGGTTTGGACCAGTAGTCTGATCCAGACCCACACAGGCCCTCTGAAGCAGGGACACCATAAAGTCCACCACCTGGAGAAAGGACAACCAAAATCATGGACACAAATAATACACAGAAAGACTCAAATGTGTTCAGTATAAAGTTAAACCTCAAGCTGGAGATTGTAGAGGATTAATGAAATATAGTACCAAAAACTAGGGCTAAACTTAATAGTAAGTACCGAGATGCTTTTCTGGAAATTCCCAGAAAACATTCAGTCCTTTAAGACATCCAAAGGTAAGACATCATCCAGTGAGGTGACACCAGTTTAGAGACATTTATTAAACTGTAAAGGAATTTTTGTTGGCCCTACAATAGCAGCCAGGCAGGCATCCAACTCTCTCTGTAAAGCTAAACCCTATCAACCCTACCAGATATGAAGCAATTAGGCTATTTTTGTGTGGCAGCATGACTAACGTTGCCTGCATCCATGACAAGAAGTCCCACAGTAACACAGACTGATCTGAAATGTGCTGCAGAGGGTGGCACGTGACACTCTCTGGGTTCCTCTAAGAGCAGATTGAAGTGCAATATGCCCTGCAACAACTGTGTTATTAAATGTAATCCTTTAACAAAACAAGCAAACAACATGAATGTAGGACACAGAGGCCGTCACAACCAGGCCAGAGGTACTGAACATGGTGCATTTCTGCACAAACAAGCAAAGTCATCTCCAGTATATTGTTAGGTGTTGTGCCACCTGTCTGGGCTTGTTCAGTTTACTTCAGGTAGAACAAATAGTTTTATATAGTTTCTACAGTCAAGCTTGTGTGACCATGGTCACTTTGTGCATAATATCAAAACTTAGACCTGCTAGATCTGTAAATGTTGAATTTCTTTGTGCTAGTAATGAGGCGTGTTATCTTTTCTGTAACAAATGGGTAAGAGTTTGATCTCCACAGCAGGCAGAGCGTTCAGTAAGTCACCCTGAACTATACATTCACCAAGCACAGAAGCTCTGCACACGGCACTCAATTAGCATTGCCTTTAAGTATAACTGAAATCAAAGTTGTGTGTTTTGCACACTTGCCTTCAATTGGTAATTTCTTTAATTATTTGGAGATGCATCAGAAATGCTCCAAGCCTCTAACGGAGTGCGTTGGTGCGCGCGTTTGACAGCTTAGTCAGAGGACGGGCTCCGACTCAAAGCCACAAAAACACTTGCATGGGTAAGTGTAGCTCATAAGCCGAGGGCAGTGCTCGTTGGCACTGTGGGAAAAGAAGAAAAGCTGCGTAATGGTTGCTCTGGTGAACACGGCACTATACACATGTAAGTTATACAAGTGTCTTTTTTTCACTAAGTACCACTGTACTGTTGTTAGATAGATGCCACCATTAGTGTTTATTTGTTAATTTAGCAGTCTGTAATGATTTGGTACCGCAAACGATATTTGATAGTCATTTCCGGTAAGAGCAACAACAGCCGTGTGCGATTTGAGACAAGACTACCCTGTCGAAGTACACAGAGAGCATAGTGTACTACATGGAAGTGTACTAAGGGAAGTAACTGAATTAATAAACAGTTACAGTCTCTACTGTATTACTTTTTCTTTTAAGGGATTCAATATCAGATCCCCTTATTACCGTACCATTTTACCATAAAATAACAGCTTCACAATCCTGATGCTACACTGACTTGTAATCAGGAGAATGGGTCCTCTTTAAGTCCCACTCTGTAACTTTGATGAGCCGGTACGATCTCCCGCAAGACGTGTATATTGCTTTATGGCATGAAGTCACAAACCACCAACTATGTGAGTGATTTTGGTGAAACTGGATCATATTTTATGGAGAAAATGTTTTCTGTGTTCCCCTCTGATGTCCTCTAGCCGCTCTGCTTCAATTCCTGTTCATTTCCGGAGTTTCCTGATGGACAGAAGCAGTTATTGTTACTTTAGCAAAATGTAAAGCTTCCTTATTGCTAAAGTAACGCTAGCCGCTAACTGCTGCCAACTGTAGCTTCCGTCAGCTTAGTCAGCAGTGCTGCCAGGACTGGGGGTTCGAAGGACCAGGGGGGTTTTGGTGTTTACTTTGGACCACTGGGAAGAGGAGGTTTTCGGAGGTTTTGAGATTGTAACCCGACTGCAGCTAGTTAGATTGGTGAAAAACTAAACAAAATACAAGCAGATAACTTAACGTCTGCTTTGGTTCTGCGTCACAGCGGCTGAAGAGCCTGGGTTTTGCAGTTTAGCGTTTCTGCGCCTCCTGGATGCATATTTCTCTACTCACCTGTGAAGTTTTTCTCAGCAGCACAGTATGCTGCAGAAACTCAACCATCACAGCCAGCACCTGAAGCAAAGTGAGTCTATGGCCACGCCTCACAGCTGGACCCAGCAGCTGTTGTTCCACCTCCAGGAGTGTCATGGCTGACACGTCCAACTCCTGGTCATCGTTCTTTTCATCTGCTGTTGCTGCCCAGCTGCCCAGCTCCTACAGGAGAAGCGCGTAAATGATGAAACTTCGACTGAGGTTACCCTCTCCACAAACTGGAAGGAACAAATGACTTAGTGTGTGTGTAGATTGTATTCTATTGTACAAAGTTTCCAACCCGACGACCAGAGCTGAACAAACTTCTCTGCCACAGTCTCAGCAAAACTTAACGCAATGGGATGAAATACTGTTTTTAACAGGTGTTTGTGTGTATGTGGGTGCACCTTACTGTACCTGCAGCAGCTCCAGGAATAAGTCTCCAGGCAGGTCAGAGTCTTTGAGTTCAGTCAGCAGCTGCATCAGACACTCCAGCCTCCAGTGCTCTCCGGACAGCTTCTCATACAGAGCGTCGTCCTCTTCACTGGGAGAAACAAGAGACACTGAGAAATGAGAAATAAAAGATGTCTTTTACTGTAGCTGATTGTCCAAAGTCATCTGAAAATAACTGTTTTGTCCTGATCGTCCTCTCTTAACAACATAATATACAGTTAAAACTATTTGAGTCCTCATGCTCTATTTTTTGTAATATTCAAAGCTTCTATATAGTTTTTCATAATGAAGCTTCGAAATTCTGCCGTCAAATTTTATGATTTCATCACTCTAAAGGCCTACACTTTTTAAAGTGTGGGCCTTTGTGTGCTGCAAGCCAGAGAGCCAACTTTTTGACTGCAGTGAAAATGTTGCTTTTGAAAGGCTAAACGCCAACAAATATAAATTGAAGAAAAATATTTGGTTAAAACATGTTGTGAATTCTGTACTTTAGAACGCTCTGGAGTTATTGGAAATGTTTGGATCACACGAGTCTGAAACAATCCTACGCTACGAAACAATCCTACCTTAGGAATCTAATTCTACAAATAGTATAATATCAATAATATTAGTGGAGCCTAATCTTTATCTGCAACTGTGCAGAAATAGCGGCTTTAAACACAATGAATAGACTGGGAAAAAAAAAAGAAGCTGCACAGCATTCTGATGTTGATTTAGAATTTGAATGCCGAAAGTTACAAATGAAGCTTTGAAGCTTCGAACTATTGGGTACAGCCCTAGTTGTGCTTGTTCACAAAGATCACGAGTGAGAACATGTCCATGACGCGTTTCTGAGTCAGTAACCTGCAGCTCTCTCTGGAGCTCAGTCTAGCGCCTCCGTCACTGCCCGGGGTGAAGTGGAAGTCTGTTGCCACCTCGTTCTTCGGTCCCTGCAGACCTGAAAGCTGCCTTAGTGCTGACAGGGCTGCAGACGTCTCAGTGTGGCTCAGGTACCACAGCAGAATCTCCTGACAGGGGGCGCTGTGTAGCACATTGCACACACACATTACGCACGCACGCACGCACGCACGCACGCACGCACGCACACACACACACACACCTCATTTTCAGTGTCCTACTGTAGAGCAGATTCACTAAATGTATGTATACTTTACATTTCTGCTGACTATTTTCCAAAGCACACATATTGAAAATGATTTCCTGCCAGGCAGCCTTTCTGCCAGAGGCTAACAGGTAGAGACTTGCACATTGGTTCTGCTGAAAAGGATCAGTATTTTCCTAAAATTGCTGGTCAGTAAGCAAATATTACTCAAACAGGATAAAATAGTGAATATATTAGGGACTATTTTCAGCAACGGATTAATCCACATTGGTGCTTTAAAGAGTATTTGGGGCAGCAGGACAATGCATGTGGGAATGAATCAGAAAAAACTACAGTGTGTGAGTTTATGGTAAAGGAGGAACTAAGTGCCACAATGTGGCTCATTGAGGTGTTTAATAGCTTTTGTACCTATAATTAACCATCAATTGACTGTTTGAAAATGTGCTCATTGTTTCACTTTGGCAAAAAATAAAGAAGAGGAAACATTCACAGTGGTGAATTACATACAGTATCTCAACCATAGACTGTATATATAAGATCTCAATCAGATTCAAGCCTCTTTGTAGTCAAAAATAATCTCAACATGCTTTATAAATGTATTGTAAATATTTTTTTGTTCATTGACAGCAGCTAGCAGGCAGAGTGCTGGTGTTACATGGGAACAAGAGACAAAGTAAGAAAGTTCCGCCGCAGCCTACATGTCATGGGCAGTGTGTTGTTAGAGGTATTAAAGAGTAAAGACTACAACGAAGAACAAAGGACAGGTAATACAGAGCATATATGTATGCTGTAGAAAATATTAGAAATGCCATGGTACAGTCCTTCTCTTCTTGAATGTCTACTATATTTACTTAGTGGAAGTAAGGCTGTGGTAGTTACTTCTGAGTGTACCAGTATTTGTACATGACAATTCCAGCTTATAAACACAGAGAAAACATTACCGGAGGTGGGAGACGTTCTGCTTGGTGAAACAAAAAAGTGTGAAGATAACAGGAAGAACTTGTTCTAGAGCTTTGAGAAGAGAAGCTGACGGACTGTTTCCAACCACCCAGACCTGACAGCAACAAGAGACACAAGAGATAAGACACTAAGGGTAAGAAAAATACAGTGTGAGCAGGGAGCATCAGTGTTACTACATATACTACACCAAAACCTAATAACCAAAGTATCTGCATCAATAAAACCATTGTTATTATTCAGAAGTTCTGATTTAGTTTGGTATGGCAAGCACCTGTCTTGTTGACAAAAGCCCTCAAGACTGGACAATAATTAATTATGAATTACTTGCCAGCCTTTAATAGACTCACGTCGTCAAGAAATTATGATCGACTTACTATGTATAGAATTCGATTAATATTATTTAGTTACAGCTTTATTATTCACCATGACACCATAGATTAGATTCTTGCATATCTTAGCAAATATCACTTTACAAATCATTTCTTTGGATTCTCATCATTATTATTATCCTCCAACATACATAAACTACTGTAAAGGAAACGGAGACATGATGGGTACATTGCCTCTGTAAGTATGAGCTATGATCATCACTATGAATTTGAGCTGCATGACTGTAGTGTTTAGTGGATGCCTCTGGTGTCCTCACCTTGTACACATCAGTCACACAACGTGTCAGCTCCCACTCCTCCACAGCAGCTTGTAAATGAGCCTCATCTGGAAAACACACATGTGCACCAGTGTTCAGCCCTGTTGGTATCTGACTTATCATCCATCTTCTGTGTTTGAGCCGTGGTGAAGACAGCTAGCAGGACAAACACTACAACTATTGTCTGTTCTCCCAATGGAAAATTCATATAGGCACAACCCGAGTATAGACTCAACAGCCTTTCAAGTCGAAATATGTGAGATTTTATAGACAGACATTTTCTTGTAATTAATTATTAAATATTTGCCTGTGTACTTTATTTCTGTAAAGGAATTAATTAAACAGGAATCAACATGTGAACTATGGACGACTATTGCAAAGAAGTTCTTCCCATGTAAATTAAATATTACTTCCCAAAGCTGGAAGATGTTATGCAACTGTAGTCTCTAGAACCAAACAGAACTCTTTTTTATTTTCACTAATAATAACTCTTCTGCATTAACACTAATACTACTAATTTAACATCTAAAACAGAATATGAGAGCCATGTTACTGACTGGAAGCAGTGGTGCAGCGGTGGAGAGGTGTGAGCAGAGGAGTGAGCAAGTACTGCTGGGCACTGCTGGGCTTCTCCTGCAGTATGAAGAGCAGCGCCCTGGTGGCCACACGCTGAAACTCTTGGGCTGTCAGCTTGTCCTTGAAGTGCAGGAGGTCAAGGATCTGTACCACACCGAAAAACAACAAAAACACTTCAGATAAACAAATTATTGTACTTGATAATAGCTTTTCTCTGTCTCCACTGCAGTTAATCAGTGTGTTTCTGAGACCTGGTTACAGGCTCTCTTTGCGTTAGCTGGCTTGACAAACCATTAAGCCCCATTCAGAGAGAATGGGACCACGGCAGTGGTTATCAACCGTCTCTGTGAAGGACACATGAAAATCACTTGTTTTTGTGTCAAAGTGAAATTATTTTTATTGATAGAAATATTATCTGTGATAAATACCAATAGACTAATCAGGACCTAACACTAAAACATCATCCAAAATGGTGACGTTATGGTTTTATGGAATTATACTGCATTTCATATGCATGTTAAACACATGAATTATAGTCACTTACATATTAATGTATGGTACCTGCCATTTTATAAAAGGCTTATTTTAGAGCCTGTGCGGGCAACTGGCCAGAGAACACTATGAAGATATTATTTAGTTCAGTAAGGGTAAGAATAACCTTACAAATAAAAGACAACAATATTATTGTATTATTGTTCACTGATATAGGTTCCCGTAGCAAAAACAAACAAAACAACAACACAATGCATTAAGTTTTTAACGCATTCCCTCAGCTGAGAATGTCCATCTCTCAGATATACTGTATATATACACACACTATACAGTGACGCTATTTCCAAATGAGTTGATTAGTGAAGGCTTTTTTCAATTCCATTATTTGAAATACTGTTTGTAAAATTCTGACACATTTGCACTGTGGAGAAAAGTGTGTCTCTTCTTCTGTCTGTCTGTCTGTCTGTCCTCACACTGAGCCTCAGTCTGCCTTGACAGACACACTCTTAAAGTCTTGTTAACATACTGAGTTTAGTACATAATCCAGTGTGTGTGTGTGTGTGTGTGTGTGTGTGTGTGTACCTGATGACAGACTTGTCTGTAGTAGCTGTCTGCTGAGGCAGACTGTTGAGGGCAGGTCACCAGGATCCTGGCCACACACTCACACTTCCTCCAGTCTGACTCACCCCCTGGAAGAAAGAAAGTGCGTTTTAAAGTGAAACTAACGAAACACTGAAGTTTTGCTTTAGTGCCGTTATTGTTCAGGTTGAATGGTTAACATGCTAACATTTTAGCAGGTATTTACATCTCTACTTGTTTCAGTCAGACTTTGCTCCTCACTACTTTTCCTTCTTCCATCATTACCTCCCCTCCTACTCACCCATTCCTCCCTCCAAGATGGCTCTGACTACAGCCTGGACACCTTTAGGCTGCATCAGGCGCTCAGACAGCAGCTGACCACACAGACGCCTCAGCCAGGGGGGAGCTGATCCCAGAGCTGCCCTGCTGCTGGAACCACTGGAGCTTCTCACTGCACCCGACTAGAAGGAGAAACAGTACATATAAAACCTTACATACACCTAAATTAGGAAATCTGAATAGACAAAAAAATTTGCCAGAATGTTCCTATTATACCCTTTTTCTAACCAAAATTTTCATGTGTTCATGTGTGTTCATGTTTGGACACTGTCAACAAGTTACGAAGGGGCAGCAACGACACAAGATAATTATTTAAAATATTTATCAACTAAAAAAAACACTTCACTCCAGCTGTCCGTGCTATAACCCCCCCACCACCAAACATAACCATGCACACCTGTTTGGGTCCACCTTGGAGGATCAGCAGCTCCTTGATGACGATTGGCTGGTAGACTTTTCCTAGAAGGCTTTTGAGGGCCTCCTTGCAAGTTCGACGTTCCTCAGCACTAAGCTCCTGCATCTGAAAAGGAAGAAAGCCTTTTATTTCTCTTGAATACACACATCAAGCACATTTTAGACAAAATGCCATCATATCCAGAAGTATTACGTTCTCCTCAGCGGTGCCGCTTCTCTCTGCTCGGCGTGGCTGGTAGCCAAGCTGGCACAGTGCTGCCATCACATCCCCCAGATGCCGTGTGAACACCAATGTCGCGAGAGATGACAGCTCTGCCAGCTGCAATAGGACATTCATGGTGGTAAGAAGCCGGTGTGTCGCTGCGGGCACCGACACCCCGCGGACAAGATTTTCCACCATGGCGCCAAACACTGATCTGCGACCCAGTGACACACCTACTCCAGGGGCCAAGTATGGGCAGAGTCCCAGAGAAACCACAAGCTGAAGAGCTGCTCCAAGTGTCTTCTGCTGGGTGACACTGAGGACATCAGGAGGTAAAGCTGGAGCCATCTCGGGGGTGAGTTGTTTAGCTTCAGATGGAGCGGGGGTCTGCTTGAAACATTCAAGTTCAACAGACAGATGTCGCGCTAAAGAGAGGAGCAGTAGGAGACACTCCTGTACAAAGCCCCATGGGTCGTCTTCTGTACCGCTGGACAACCAGTCTTCTGCTGCCATCACCTCCTCCCTCAGCCTCCTCACCTCCTCAAAGCTGCTCTCATTCTGAAGCTGCTCCTGGAGAAGAGCTCTGTTGGCCCGCAGTGCCGCAAGGAGAGCCTCTTGGTGTGAGGACCGAGCACCACACACAGACGCCTCTACAGACAACACAAAGAACATTGCACTCTGGGTTGTGTATGACTAATTCTGTGCAGGATTGTTGATTGTAGCCAGTTGAATCACAATGCATGTACAATGAAACTGTCACCTAACACCTTATCAATCATACAGACTATTCACAACAAAAAGGTTCACAGTAATAGTAATAAAGCATTTCATTAATTAATAACTAATTGTACAATAAACATAGGCTTACATTTGTTTATAAATTAATTTATTAATCTATAAACCCTGAAATTTGAATGCTGATTAAAATTTGAATGTGTATGAATTCATTAATGCATTAAATGATGTATTTGATTGTTTTGTGGTGGTTTTATAATTACTATTTTTATTCCACTTAAGAAATCAAGTAATAAATAACTTTCTAATTTAGTCTTTTTATTTGTAGAATAATTAATTCATTTCTATTAGGGCTGATTCGATGGTTGTTTTGGTCTTAGTCGACTGTTGATTATCTTTTTTTTAATGCTTTTTCCATTCTGAATGATTTATTTCCCAAGACAGAGCACAGGTGTGATAAACACAATATTTAAAGCGGTGCTTTTGCATGAATCTTTTACAGATCTGTCGATTAAATCAACTTCTCAATGTGTTGACAAAATCGTATGGGGGTTAGTCGACTAAGAATCAATTCAGACAGGACAGCCTTAACTTTGTTATAAATTAATGAAATGCTTTATGACTATTTCCGTGACACACGTCGTCCTCCATAGCAGATGGAGTCCGTTGAGAAGAATAAAGACGAAGAGCAGCGGGTGAGCTCAGCCAACTTCCTCCCTATCGTGTGTACGAGTGCTAGAACTACAAAACTTGTGAGGACCGGTCTGAACTGACACATTTAACGTTGGGCTCCTCGCGCTCTTCGTCACCGGTTACCATGCTACATGCTTATCTTCGCGCTGTCAAACCAAGTTATTCACTTACCACCGACAGGTTTCGTAAGAATAGTTATCGCTGAGAGGAAAGCTGAAGTCATCTCGCGAATACACAGACAACTTCAGTCATGTAGGAGTCTAGATATGACGTACAGAACGTGTTCCTGATCTAACGTCAGGACATCGACGCAATATGCGCATGAATAAGATGCACCCGTGACATCAATGTGCTGCTGCTGCCAAAAACCTTATAAACCTCTTTGTCCATCCATGCCCAAAACATACTCGCTGTTCGAGATGAGCCTAAATGGCGCTGACATTACACGTCACACGCATCGTCACATCAATTTGACGTCATTTTACGGAAGAAGAAAGTGTTGCCAATTTAGCGACTTTGTCGCTGTATATTTAGCGAGTATTCAGACCACTCAGCGACAAATCTAGCGACTTGTTCTGGTGTTATTGGAGACTCGTTCTTACTCTTCTCAACGAGCAACGGGTGCTGCCGTGGGCACCTCCCCCGTCCCAAAGCACTCACAGACCGCTTCCAGACTGCAAATGAATCGCGCATGCGCAAAGCCGACGCTGGCTGATCGGGAAGTAAATTTAAAATTTTCTTTGTCTAAAATAAATCACTGCACTAAAATAAATAAAAAGTTAATTTGTAGTTCTAAACATATTTAGGGTGTTGTTTACTCAGACGTTATACCTCTCCTACAGCGTCCATTACAATTACATGCACATGGCCAAATATGCAAATTAGGTGATGACGTGACTTAGCGATTTTTGGCGACTTTTAGGATACCCAATAGCTACTTTCCTAGCCAAGGAGCCAGGAGAGGACAGGACCGGGCTCTCCCTTCATGACTTCTATGGAGACCAGATATGTGAGTTCGCTACCATCAGCAGAGAAGACTCGGAAGATTATCCAAGTTGCATGATCTACACAATGGAGCACAAAAAAGGAATTGCCAACAGCCAGACAACTTTGGATTTGGATTTTGAACTCTTGAGCTTTATATGCTCACTCTGCTAATGGAAGATTGGAACTGACGGGACCGCAAGGCAGCAGTCCGACCTCTCTCTCTCTCTCTCTCTCTCTCTCTTTCTCTCTTTCTCCCAAGCGATAAGTACAGTAGGGTAGTTACAGCAGGAGTATTAGAACTTTTATTTAGGAACATTTTTGTATTGTATAATCATTTAAACGCGGTATGTAATGTAAAATAAAACAAGGCCATTGTTTTCTAAGTATTCCAACATTTACACTGCTAAAGTCTATATAGCAGTTTGCTGCTGAAGTTGAATTTGTAAGCTGCATTACCATTTGTAATTTAAAAAAGCCATTGTCAAAGCTATTGGCATATAGTCATTAACTGAACCAGCAGTCAGTCATCTGGAACATGAGACCTGCAAAAGCAAAGACATTGGTAAGTCATCAGTTAGTTGTCAATAATGAGCAGATACTGGGTGTACCGTCTTACCAGAAGTCTTTTAAAAGCCCCCTGTGAGCCCCACCTGCTCACCCAGGGAAAAGGAAGGAGGAAACACTCTCTCTCTCAGTCAGTCAGTCTCTCTCTGTCTGTTGAGCATCTGAAGGCATAGATGCAGCTTTATTAAAGTGACTCTGCTGTGCGAGACAGTTTATGAGTTTTTTTCTGAAGAAATCAACTGGTTTGTCTTTGTGCTCCGAATGTGTTGTCTCCAAGTGGTGTCTTAACTTGTTCGGTTTCCAACTGTCACAAGCTAGTGTTTTCACACACACACTGTGCTCTCTCCTCGTTACCCACCGCTGTACTGGTGAAGCCGAAGGCGTTATACTGTTTGCCTCATCATGTTTTCTTGTCTTGACTTTTGCTTGGGAAGCTGGCACATTTGGTGAAGATTCATCCTCTGCTTTGCGTTTAGCTGGGAGCTGGGAGAATAATCAATATGTAAACTGTTACAATGTGCCTTATTGTGTCCTTATTAAGATGTAATATGTGATATCCATCCATCCATCCATCCATCCATCTTCAACCGCTTATCCGGGGTCGGGTCGCGGGGGCAACAGCTCCAGCAGGGGGCCCCAAACTTCCTTTCACATCTTACATATGTGATATGTAAGATGTTATTGAATTAAGTAACTACTAGTGGCCAATCTACTGTGAAATAAGATGCAATATTTATAAACTGTGAAGCAGAAGAGTACACCTCCTAAAAGGGTGACTGAAGATCTGATTGGTGCAGAGAAGCGCTGAGAGGCCTAAGCGCCAACAAGGGGCCAATAGGACCTGGCCCCAGCCAACCAATGGGAGAAGACTATACCTGAAAGGCGGCGGGTATAAAATATGTTGTAAACAAGAGATCGCGGACGTTCTGTGGATCTGTGAGACAGAGTAACTACTTAAATGTGGTCTGGAACAGTGAAATGGGGCGGTCCTCAGCTGAGTACTTTTGTAGTGCATACCATATCATCATCGAATAAATACAGTTAATATGAAGAGAAGTTTTCTGAAATTGATTTCTATGCGTCTATTTCTAAATAAAAGAACACAACAGAGCCCTGTCACAAAACTTGTCCATGTTATGCTGGCAGGGCTCAAGCATGCCTCATTCATTTGCCTTGCCTTGCTGCCCCCCTGCAATAGCTCTGCAAGCCCCCCACTTTGGGAACCACTGCATTAAACTAACATAGCCACCAAACACGTTAGCCACAGCCATGATGGTGCTGCTGTAAAGATCTGGAGAGCTGCTGTAACTGCCAGGGCCAGCACTGGAAACGGCATCTTGAGGAGCCGAGCAGGGTCAGAACACACCCCTCTTCCCGCTTCTCAATGCCCAAAGTAAGGAGGGACTGACTGTGGCATGAAGCTTGGAGCAGCAGCTGACAGCAAGTACATTTGAGATATATTCAAAGTGAAAAAGGTTTTGCAACATTTTTTTCTGGTTTAAAAGAAAATAAATCACCAAATATCCACTAAAATATGTTTAGAAAATGTCACAGGGATGTCATCAATGATACATTTTGATAATTAATAAATGAACATTGAACAAACCCAGGTGTGTAGTTGAGCAACCTATATTTAACTACATGGAAAAGTGCAGCTGAAGAATAAAAATACTAAAGGGCTCTCAAGAAGTAGGATTAGTTGTTTGATTTTCTTTATAGTTGTTTTTTAATGTGTTAGTTATATCAGTCAAATGAAAATAACAGACAGTAAGACAGGCAGGGGACGTGCCCAGTTACATTGCATTTTCTGATGCAGTTTGTTTGAAGCTGCATTAAGGTTTTTCTGTGGTCTTGGTTGCAAAGCCTTTGTACAGATCTTTTTTTCAGTGAACCAAAAATGCAGTGTTGACCTACAAAATAAAATAATCATTTGTTTGCTTTGTTTAAATATGCACCATGTGAAAACTGAAATTATAGTTTGACTCATATATCAGATGCACCATGACACTGCTCCCATCGGAAACGTGACACAGCAGCTCACTGCCACATGCCAATCAACCAATCAAATGTCTCCTGTTTTGTAATTCCTGGTGACGTAGCACCGTCTGCCCAATCAGCGAACAGATACAGCGATAATAACAGTGGAGGCTACTGTACACGCCCCCTCAGTGTTGGTTTCGTTTGACAGCCAGTGGATTTTCTCGTGAGGCTTCTGAACAGTGACTGCCTCTAAATCAGTGCATTTTTTGTTTTCATTTTCGACGGATCCTCTTGGCTTCTCCTGTAATGACGGAGTAAGACGCAATCATGGTGGTGAATTCAGTGCACTGGTTTCGCAAAGGTCTGCGGTTGCACGATAATCCGGTGTTGCAGGAGGCCCTCAATGGAGCGGACACTGTGCGTTGTGTTTATATCCTAGACCCGTGGTTTGCTGGCGCCGCCAACGTGGGAATCAACCGATGGAGGTTAGTAACTGAACGTTATCTGTGACACGTCCCATTAAAGGTCGGTTGCACATGTTGCATTATGGGACCACAATTTATCAGCTCGTCATATGTGTGATTCATAGGCTCGGGCCTCCACTCTCAGTAAGCTAACAGTGAAATGAAGAGAATGCCATGCCAGCCACCACAGAGGAATCGAGCAATTCAATGTTATCCTTGTACATCAGCGAAGTATCTACACCTAGAAGAAGACCACGTCTTTATGGAACCAGTACCGGCAAGTTCGGTTAACACGTGAGCTGCTAAGAAACTGTTACATTTGGTTAAAACAAATGTCTCGCTACATACGCCTTAATTCTGCCACTGAAGTTTGGTGGAAGAAACTGAAAGAAGGTCGTAGTAACAACACGCAAATCACGACTTAATTACGACATTTTACTTAAGCAAGTCCTCAGTTTTCAATCAGGCTACGCTATGTAACGTTACACGCCAAATGGTGTACTAGTAATGTGGGGACTGATAAAGTAGGTCCAGGGTTGTGCGGTGTTTACGTTGCCTCTGTCGCCGACAAGCAAAGCGACACGGATCAGACTGGGTCAATGCATGGAAATGTAAAAGCTGGTGCATAAGCTATACCTAATGCACATTGGTAACATAATACACTGTTTTATATAAACATTACATGTTAATCGCTCGTAAGTCGTCATATCTCATAGTAGTAATATTAGTCTCATGGTAATGATGTGTCTTCCCGGTAAACAGTAAATGACTTAACTTAACGTAACGTCAATACGTAATGTAACGGGGCTCGTTTATGTTCAGATCGTTAACTTATGATAAGGTACACATTGCAGAAAATATGATACATTTGCTAGAATGGAATACTGAAAACAAAAAAAAAAATCCAAAATGTGACTTTGAGTTAATATCATGTGACCGGAATGGAATTTAAACCAAGAGTGACTAAATGTATATTTGTATAAGTTTGTTAGATAGTTAGCTTTCTTAAAGGTTCAATGTGTAAGATATGGCATAATTTAAACTTGCAACATTAAAACAATGAACTAACATTATGAACAGAGTGTGACGAGGTAATAGTGGTGACGTTAAAGATGTCTATGTGTAGCAGAGATATCTACTGAAGTTAGCATGCTAACAGCTAGCTGCTCCGTCCAGCCTGTAATACCACGTGTTCCTCTAGAGGTGATAGTGAGTCAGTGTAGCTCCAGTCTGCCTCAGTGCAGAGAGAAGAAGAACAGCTGCCTGACTCAGACTCAGAGCTCGTCTACATCACATCATGATCCCTGCACGATCTGATAGTTTGTTATGAATAAATCTAAAGTGGCAGAAACGAGAACACGACTGGCAGCCTCGTCCTCAGCGTCAGCAGGAGGCTGCTTCACCGGTAACACAGTGTGCAGCGGCTGGGAGACGGACAAATCTTCTGTTAGCAGTCAGCAGATAGCTCTGATTCAGCACACTTCCCACCGGATCGTCAAACTTTCTGTTGCTGCTGTCACACAGGTTAGACCCAAAACTCCATCATGTGACTACTAGTGCTGGGGTATTCACTGCAGCAAACTCTCCTCCAGGGAAGCAGTACCATGTTAGTACTATGTCTCTGCTGCCTGGACCCAAGCCAACATACAAACTATCAGAACATAACGTTACACGGAGCGTACAGCCCCCAGGGACACAGGAAACACAGATATCTAAACTCCATGTGGAGATTAGAAGATAGCAGAGATATTTAGACTCTCAGAGTTACAGCGGTCTGCTCTAATGAACTGACAGACAGACAGACAGACACAGGAGTAAAAAATACACAGTAAATATATCAACACTAGAAGAGAGAGATCCATCCATCCATCCATCCATCTTCAACCGCTTATCCGGGGTCG
>CALSBV010000422.1:7829382-7840091 GCA_943590825.1 Bovichtus diacanthus
GCTCGTTGACGGGCCCCCCTTCCAGGCCTGGCTCCAGACGGGGGCGCTGGGCTTCCTCCGGGCAGGGTCACACCTCCTAGAAGAGGGAGATACAATACACAATATAAAGAATAAATTAGAAAACTCCAAAACTTAAAATACAATAAATATGACAAACTACTACAACTGAAATACAAACAGGTTAACACACTATAGTTGTTTTTTAATAACTGATGGTTCTGGTGATTGATGAATTCAGATTGTATGGACCCAGCAGTAGCTCAGAATTATACATTAAACCTTTTTAAGGAGTCATTTCATCCAAATCACTAAAACATATCTTCTCATTTACCTCTGGTGGTATCAAGCTGTGCAGATATTTTTATTTGTTTTCATTGGAACTACTTCCAATTAAACGATTCTCTGTAAAACAGCTGTTTGTGGCTTCTCTGTATTTTCTTTCTCTCTTTCCCTCTCTCATCGTCTCCCTTGGAAATTGAAAATGGAATTTGTTCTATTGACAACTACAAAAATTAAGCAGCTAAGAAACCAAACTAAATGGCGCGTTCCACCCCGATCTCCTCCGCCACGCTGCGCTCCACACAGCACCGCACCCGCGGCTCCTACACAGTACACACGACCACAACAGCGAGCGATATAGATACATAAAACTTTCACGTAGAGCAAAAACGATAACTAAGGGGGCTAATAATGTTTTATTATTTTAACTCCTGCAGCGAGCGATGTCCTCCTGCCTGCCCCACACTTACTGACCTCTGAGCGGCATGCATGTGAATAAATCACAATATAATATATTTGAAAATATTTCTCGCTTTTTCCATGACAGTCTGAATAAGTTGCTTATTCATTGCCATTCACTTTTTAGAAATTAAGTCGCTAAGAGAGTCTGAAAGGTTGCTTAATTTAGCGAGAAGGTTGGCAACACTGTGTGTGGCTGTGACAGGTTAGTTACTCTCTGTGCACGCGACATGAACATGCATGGTCACCGCTTATGGCAGATCGATCTGAGAATCAGCTGATACGATATGTGCATCTCTAATAGTAACAGTATTCCTGACTCTGTCACTCAGTTACTCAGTTGTTTGAAGAAATAAAAATGACAGGACTGAAATGGTGTGTGTATCTCTGTGCTAAGAAACAATCAATGCCATCCCTGCTGTACACCCTGCAGGGGGGTATTATCTCTTACTAATTATTGTGTCTGTGTGCAGGTTTCTGCTGGAGGCTCTGGAGGACCTTGACAGCAGTCTGAAGAAGCTCAATTCCAGATTGTTTGTAGTCAGAGGGCAACCTACAGATGTTTTCCCAAGGCTTTTTAAGGTCTGTACCCCTGCACATCACCTGTGTCTGTCAGGGACCCAACACCAAAGGGTCCTGACTAAAAGAACCACACAATACAAGCTGAGAACTTAAGTCTTGTCAAATCTTCTGTTGTCTCACTCATTCTGACTCACTCAATACATCTCTTTGAAAGCCCCCCCTTTCACTTACAGTAACTAAGGCCTAGTCCACACGTACACAGGGATACTTTTTCAATGCACTTTTCTTTCGGCCACACTCCAATAGTGTGTTAGCTCACTGAAAACAGAGCTTTTGTAAAACTTCTGCCAAAGAAGAACAGAAACTCCGTTTTCAGGGTTGCCGTGTAAACAAGGCGCTGTTATCTCCTTTTGTCAGGAATCACAAATGATGCAACACTTTGTGCAGACGGTGGATGTCGCCAACATAGAGCTGGTTCTAACTTTGCTAACAGAACTATTTACATGTTTACTATATTGAGTGTCAGAAGCAGCAACAAAGGTCACTGCTACATTATCCAACACTCCCACGAGACAGATGGGGAGTTTTTTATATACCTGTGTAGTATGTGTGACCTCGGCCTAAAGTGCCCCCTATAGGCCAGGGCTTCTTAAAAAGGCATAAACAACAGTGATTTTGGTATCCTCAAAAAGCTTAAAGATCTTAAATATTTTTTCTTGCCTGCCGTAGAAAACAAAATGTTTGTTATAAAATGTTTTTGTATCCATTTAGTCTGTCAGGAGACATTATTCACTTGTAAACTAAAAGGGGTATTGTTTCAACTGTAAATTGTGCTGTTAGGAATTATTGTTATATACTCCTGGGAAGTACTGAAAAAATGTGATATACTAATAATAAATCATTTTAGGCCATATTGTCCCTAATGGTTTTCCATCATACTTTCGTACTTGGACAGGTATGACAGAAAAACGGGTATTAAATTGCATTCTGTGTGACATGAAAAATGTCATAAAAAGTCTTAAATTCATCCTAGCAGAAGTCCTGGCCAAATATTGTAAATTTGCCAAAGGTTGGAGCTAAACAGACACAGCTTCTTAAACCTGCAATAACTGATTTTATTTTTGGTGCCACTTACGGCCTTCAGAGAGAAGTTGTGAACACAACATTAACATATGATCAACTTTTTAAGTTGATATGGTTAATCATTTGCATTGTTTCTGTTCACCTGGTCATTTTAGCTCTGTTTTTGGACTCCACTAACTCCTGGGAGAAGTATCTCTCCCTTTAAGCTGCTAAATGCACCTGTCACGCTGTCGCATTGTTTTTACATTGTCATTTGATGCATTGTTATTCAGTGATGAGTGATCCGATCAGCAAGGAGGCGATGGCTCGGTTCAGCGTCTGACAGAGCTTTCAAATAATCAAACTTTTAAGCTTAGTCTACTGCAAGCAATACAGGTAAAGTTATAACGAATAAACATTTATAAAAGAGTGTAAACATTTCATTTAAAGAGACTGCAGTGTTTCCCTCAGGTCTGAAATGTAGTTGTGGTGGCAGCCGGTGGAAAGGTGTGACAAATAACTAATTAGTGTGACCTTTCACAGAATATAATTTATTGACTATTTCCTAATTAATTTTACAGATCCAAACTCCCAACCCTCCCCTTCATCCACCCACATGGGAAGAGTCAGAAACAGTAAAAAACTGAATTAAACACCCTTTAGTGTGCACAAAGATGTGCACAAACAAACTGTTTGTTAATAAGGGTGGTGTGGTGCTCGTTCATTTATTGCTATTCGCCGACATGCCACCACCAGGTGCAGTTGACCCTACAAAACTGATGACAAACAGCTTTAAATGAACTATACAGAAATTAGATAAATATATTTAGTGCTGGAAGAAGGACTTCACTTACCCAGTTCATGGTTGAAATATCTGTCTGGTAGTTTACACGAGAGACGGGGATGACCAGCCCTGGTGCAGCGAGAAGGCGGAGGTTTCACTGGCCAGCAGCCTCATGAGCTGAGCTTGTGTCTTGTCCTTTTATAGATTAGCCAAGATAAGATAAGATAAGATAGAACTTTATTTATCCCGAGGGAAATTGTTGTGCAACAGTTGCAATACACAGTAGGAGACAGGGCAAGGCAAGGCAGGGTTAAATATACAGTGTAATTGAAACATTAGATGTGAAAACAGACAGACAATACATCAATTCAGGTTATATTAATTCAGATACTTTACCTCCCTTAAATGATCCTGATAGTAAATGCTGGTTGTAAGAGGTCCAGTCCTGCAGAACTGTGGCTTCCTGCCCAGAGTTCAACATACCACCGAGATGACCACCTACAATGTGCTGGAACCTGCACTCAATATTGCTCTCCAAGCTGCTGATGTACACGTACAAGTTTCACACAGTCTACCAGATTTAACAATAAATTCCATTCCCGTCCTCACCGCTGCACCCTCCGTCTCAAGCCCAAAGAGTCTACTGGAGCTCCTTCTGTAGTAGCAGAAACATTGCTGTCAGCTTTCCCATCTTCCAGAGTTACACACCCCTCTTTATCCAGGTGTCTAAAATAAAATGAATAACATATTGGTAAGTATCAACTACCGTAATTTCTGGACTATTCAGCGCATCTGAATATAAGCCGCACCCACTGAATTTTTAAAAGCTATGTATTTTGTACATAAATAAGCCGCACATGTCTATAAGCCGCAGGTGCCTACCGGTACATTGAAACAAATTAACTTTACACAGGCTTTAACGAAACACGGCTTGGAACAAAAATAAATAGGCCTTTAAACGCCTTCAACTTGAAAGCTGCATCACATGCCTTTCTCCGTGTCTTTGCCATGATGAGGGTGACAAAATGACTACCGTAATCAGAATCGTGACCATTCATAATGTCCGCTGTTTAAAATGTCCGCTGTTCATAATGTCCGCTGTTCATAATGTCCGCTGCTGAAGACATTCCAAGAACTAATAATGCAATTGAAGGTTGGCATAATGTTTTTAGAGGTTCATTTGGTACACTGAATGAAACACCGAGAAATTTCGTAAAAAAGTTGATTACCGTAATGAATGGGAAGTTTGAGCGCGCTCAATTTACGTCACATTATGTGACGGTGCTCAGTTTTTTGGCGACATGAAGCTTGTGAAAGCGGGAAAAATCCATAAATTAGCCACGTCATTGTATAAACCTTTGACAGACCTTTGGCAGTCTGGAACATGATGCATTGGTTAGAAGTATTTAAATTGTGCAGTTGTCGTTACTCTGGCACACTGTCTGAATGTGATGCTTAGAACTCTGCTGCCTCTACCACACCAAGCTGCCTTGCTAATAAGTTCTTTATGTCTGTTCCTCATGCTTTCTTTTTTGTTTTTGCTCTGTCTCGCTGCAGGAATGGAAAGTGACTAGGTTGACGTTTGAATATGACCCAGAGCCTTATGGGAAGGAGAGGGATGGGGCCATCAACAAGATGGCCCAAGAGTTTGGAGTGGAGGCCATTGTCAGAAACTCCCACACCCTCTACAACCTGGATAGGTTTGTGGCACGCGCTCATTATACATTTTTGAATGTGTTCAACCTGGGTCTGTCAACACTGCCATTAGCCACACCTGCATATACAAGGTACAAGGTACGACACCCTCTGTCCTTAGACCCTCACATCGCACAAGGAAAAACTCCCTAAAAGAAACCCCACAATTAGTGGGGGAAATATGGAAGAAACCTCAGGGAGAGCAACTGAGGAGGGATCCCTCTCCCAGGACGGACAGACGTGCAATAGGTGACGTGTGTACAGAACAAACAGCATAGTTAAAAATACAACATGGACAATCTATGTGACAGAAAACATGATACGATGGTATATAAAAAAGATGGATCCAGGGGGATGTCAAGGCTTCCTGGTGTCAGGCAGGACCAGGGCAACAGGTGCAGCCACGATTCGCGGTCCAGAAGTAATCTTTAATAGTGGCAACCTGCCAGATCAGGGACACAGAAACTCCGGGGATGATGCCCCGGATGGTGAGTTAGTAACATGCATTTAAGGGACATGAATGCATATCAATAGAGAGGGAGAGGAGGAGAACGAGAAAGATAGGGAAGAGGAGAGGAGTGAGTCCCCCGACAGTCTAAGCCTATAGTAGCGTAACTAGGGGCTAGTCCAAGGCAAACCTGAGCCAGTTAATGACATAGTAACATCCAGAGTTACTATGTCATTAGACAATATGTTTCGGAGGTGTTTGGGACCAAAGATCCTTCACCCCAATTTAAAACCCTGAGATTAGAGGTTTATAATAATAAATGACACAACTCTCTAACCTATTTTGTCAGTCAGATTTATGGATAATCAAAATAATCATTTGTTGCAGCCTTAAATATGTCTATTATTTTCTCAATTAATCAATGAATTGTGGTCTATAAAATGTCAGAATTGTGAAAAACATCCATCCTAGTTTCTCAAAGTCCAAGGTGGGTGATGTCTCTAAATGTTTGTTTTGTCAGTCCAAAACCATTTCACTTTAATATGATATAGAACAGAGAAAAGCAGGAAATCTCCATATTTTAGAGGCTGATGAAGCATTTTCTGACATTTTCGCATGAAAAATGACTTAAAAGATTAATTGATTATCAAAACAGTTTGCGATTTGTTTTCTGTCGTTCCATTAGGCGACTAATCGTTGCAGCTCCCTGCAACATTGTCAGGTTAACTCAAGTTTCCCAATGTTTGCATTTCTGCTGCTTCCACTTAAAGTGGTAGAAGCTGGACATTCCTGCCACGTAACTTTTATACATCTCAAACATTTATCCATCACTTGCACTTATCTATTTAAACTATTCAGCTATTACATTTGGCTAACTTTTTCAACTTCTGCACACTTGCTAGCTTCACACATTCTTGCAACATGTGGTGTTCAGGTGTTATAGCTGACTCTTATACATGTATTTTTATTAATTAATCATCACACAATTAGTCATTAATAAAAATGTGTTGAATTACTCCAATACCGCATGCAAGCGCTGAAATCCCCCCCGTGGGTACAAGTAGGGTTACTTAGAGAATCATTGATGTAAACAATGTCATTTTTTGCTTAATGTGCTAATACATCCAAAAAATCTGACATTAGTCCTTTTAAAGCGGAGAGCAGTTGAGGTTAGGATTCATACGGAACGTAGAAGTTTATTTAGCTAAGAAATAGTTGTGCAAGAGAAATCTGACACTGGCTTTAATAAAGTGCTACCAATTCTTCTTATTTCAGTTGCACTCACCTTCCGAAACCTTCCCAACATATGCAGATATGATTGATGGATTGTTGATCTGTTCACACATATAATATTCAGACAAATCTATCTGCATACCAACATCAACAACAGCCCCTTAGTAAGGGAGACGATGGGGATGTTTAAAGTTTCAACAGTTGTACACAGGCGCAAGTGTCAGCTGTTTGTTTTAGAGTGTTTGGTCATTTTAGAAAATCCACAATATTCCACATCATCCATTAAAATGCTGAACAAAATGTGAACATAATAATAATCTGACAGCATCACATGCAGCAGAGCCCTCCAGTGGTCATCTCATTATACTGCAGGTCACCCCCCTGTCCATGTAGCATTCAGACCAACACACTATTACAGCACTGTATTACATAATGCATGTGTGTGTGTCACAATTCTGTATGAGTGGATGAGGCAGGAGGGAGCTTAGCCTTGTGTGTGTGCTTAGCTGCAGTTTTACTGCGCTCATTCATAGTAGACACAGTGAATGGAGCAACTGGAGGCTATCCCTGCTGCACGTCCACCCGCCAAGGATCCAGCAGGGCCTCACAGATATAGACAAGTTGTATAAGATGGAAACTATGAATACACAGCTTTACAGTACTGGTAAAACAACCTGAACCTTGGTAATAATGGTCCTCTCCCTTGTTACAGCAGTTTCATATTTTTATCATATTTCATCAGTTTCATAATTTTTCATATACAGGACTGTCTCAGAAAATTAGAATATTGTGATAAAGTTCTTTATTTTCTGTAATGCAATTAAAAAAACAAAAATGTCATACATTCTGGATTCATTACAAATCAACTGAAATATTGCAAGCCTTTTATTATTTTAATATTGCTGATTATGGCATACAGCTTAAGAAAACTCAAATATCCTATCTCTAAATATTAGAATATCATGAAAAAGTATACTAGTAGGGTGTTCAACGAATCACTTGAATCGTCTAATTAACTCGAAACACCTGCAAGGGTTTCCTGAGCCTTGAAAAACACTCAGCTTGGTTCAGTAAACTAAATCACAAGTATGGGGAAGACTGCTGATCTGACTGCTGTCCAGAGGACCATCATTGACACCCTCCATCAGGAGGGTAAGACACAAAAAGAAATGTCTCAAAGAGCAAGCTGTTCACAGAGTGCAGTTTCAAAGCACATCCACAAAAAGTCTGTTGGAAGGGGGAAATGTGGCAGGAAACGCTGCACAACCAAGAGAGATGACCGCAGCCTTCACAGCATTGTGAAGAAGAGTCGCTTCCAGAATTTGGGGGAGCTTCAAAGACAGTGGACTGAAGCTGGAGTCCAGGTATCAAAAGCCACTGTTCAGACGTGTCCGGGAAATGGGCTACAATAGCCGTATTCCCATGGTCAAGCCACTTCTGAACTCAAGACAACGGAAGAAGCGTCTGACTTGGGCTATGGAAAAGAAGCACTGGACAGTTGCAGAGTGGTCCAAAGTCCTCTTTTCAGACGAAAGCAAGTTTTGTATTTCATTTGGAAGTCAAGGCGCCAGAGTCTGGAGAAAGGCTGGAGAGGAGCAAAATCCAAGTTGCTTGAAATCCAGTGTGAAGTTCCCACAGTCAGCGATGGTTTGGGGAGCCATGTCAGCTGCTGGTGTTGGTCCACTGTGTTTCATCAAGCCCAGAGTAAATGCAGCTGTGTACCAAGAGATTTTAGAGCACTACATGCTTCCGTCTGCTGAAAAGCTCTATGGAGATGAGGAATTCATTTTCCAGCATGATCTGGCACCTGCCCACAGTGCCAAAACCACCAGTAACTGGTGTACTGACCATGGCATTACTGTCCTCGATTGGCCTGCCAATTCCCCTGACCTGAACCCCATAGAGAATATGTGGGGTATTGTGAAGAAGAAGCTGAAAGACACCAGACCCAACAATGCTAATGAGCTAAAGGCCGCTATTGAAGCATCCTGGGCATCCATAACACCTCAGCAATGCCACAGGCTGATTGCCTCCATGCCACGCCGCATTGATGCAGTAATCCGTGCAAAAGGATTCCCAACCAAGTACTGAGTGCATTAATGGACATTTTCAAATGTTTGATTTTGTTTTGCTGTTATAAATCTTTTTTTTTACTTGGTCTGAGGAACTATTCTAATTTTTTGAGATAGGATTTTTGAGTTTTCTTAAGCTGTAAGCCATAATCAGCAATATTAAAATAATAAAAGGCTTGCAATATTTCAGTTGATTTGTAATGAATCCAGAATGCATGACATTTTTGTTTTTTTTAATTGCATTACAGAAAATAAAGAACTTTATCACAATATTCTAATTTTCTGAGACAGTCCTGTATATATACATATATATATACATATATATATATGTATATATATATGTATATATACATATATATATACATATATATATACATACATACATACATACATATATACATATATATACATATATACACATACATATATACACATACATATATATATACATACATATATACACATACATATATACATATATACACATACATATATACATATATATATATATATATATATATATATATATATACACATACATATATAATATTATAACATTCTGTATATTAATTTTATAATAAAATCCCTACATGTCCATCGTGAGGCACAAAAGGTTAACTATCACACCAGACTCCAGCCAGAATATCACGATTTTAAAACCCACTCCAAACACGGCTGGCAGTTTTCCCCCCCCCGCTTCCAGTGTTTGTGCTAAGCTAGGCTAACCCTGGAGCTGCAGAACATGAATATTTAAAGAAGAACAGGACCACAGAGACGGATTGAAAACTTTATTGACAACAAAATGTTAACACAGCAGTGTGTGTGTTTAGTGTGTGGAGAATTTAGGAAGCTGGTTCCCCAGGATGACCCGTCTCTCCACTCCCTCCTCGGAGATACTCGCCAGTCTGATCACCCCCCCGCTGGAGCCGTCTCTCTCCATCGCCAGAGACACAGCTGACAGACAGACAGGTGAGAGAGACAGACAGGTGAGAGAGAGACAGACAGGTGAGAGAGAGACAGATTCAGTAAAAAAACAAAAACATTGTGTAACGTGTTCAATAAAAAAACGTAAAGCAATTATTTTATTTACCACTTTAATCTGAGAGAACTTTCATGTTTTTCTCGTAAATTTACGGATTTAAATCTCAGAGATTATCCGGGGAAAGTATTTATAGATCTGCGTAGAAATGTATTTATGCCTCATTTAGAGGACGTTAACATATCAACCAAACTCCATTCAGAAAACAAGTACTTTAAGAGTAGTTTTCCTGATCCTAAAGATCTGTTTATCTTGGGCTCACGGCGCTGCAGTAAAGCAGAGTCCTTCAGAGTGAGACGAGCAGTGAGTCACAGCGCTGGTGACCGGCTCCCAGCATTCTTTGCAGCCGTACCTGCAGCAGTGAGCTCCAGACACTGGTCTTTGGTCATCTTCGGTTTGTAGTTGGAGTCCATGAAGCCGTAGATGTAGGAGCTGCCGCTGCCGCCCACCGACACCGGCTGCCTCACCAGCATCCCACCAATAGGAACGCAGTACACCTGAACCACAGACAGGTGAGCAGTGAGACAGGCTCTCAGGGAAAACTTTACCAACACTGGCTGCTTCTCAAAGTGAAGATCTTTAAATCAGCCGAATTTCCACAATGTCATCGAATCTTTGCAAAAGTCCCACAATCCTTTGCGCGCGATACACTTCCTGTTCCCCGATTTGAAATCAAGGAAAACATGCGACTAAACTTTCAGTTAATAAAATCATCAGTTCAACGAAATCTGAACCTCAAGTCCAAATGTTTGTTCAGACGGCAACAAACAGGGCGCTTTATTTTGAAAAGACACTTAATCAGTTTTACACTGAAGAGGCACAAAGCAAATTAAACACTGTGTGTACTTGTACTTTGTGTACTTGTACTGCAGAAGTGTGTACTTGTACTGTGTGTACTTGTACTGCAGCAGTGTGTACTTGTACTGTGTGTACTTGTACTGCAGCAGTGTGTACTTGTACTGTGTGTACTTGTGCTGCAGCAGCATGTACTTGTACTGTGTGTACTTGTGCTGCAGCAGCGTGTACTTGTACTGTGTGTACTTGTACTGCTGCAGTGTGTACTTGTACTGTGTGTGTACTTGTACAGTGTGTGTACTTGTACAGTGTGTGTACTTG
>CALSBV010000422.1:7930595-7943455 GCA_943590825.1 Bovichtus diacanthus
ACAGTGTAAGTGGTAGCCTGCAGGCTTTTATTGAGAGTTGCAGTGGAAAGGTGAGAGGAAACGTGGCCAAAATCACACAGAGATGTGAAGAACTCGCAGGTAAACATGTGAGTGAGAGAAACGGGGCTCTCTCTGAGGTAGAGCATTGCCAGGTTATCAACTCGTAACAGTATTTAGGAGACTAGTAATGATGATTTTATTGAGTTGGATTGAGTTTTTAAACACCAAAGTCACCCCTGCTATAGTGTCACACAGCCGCGGTGGCGGTGGGCCCCCTCGCCCCGGGAGTGGCTGCTGCTGTCGCAAAAAAAAATGTACACGGCTGAAATGTTGAAAGTGTTCCTCCAGCAAACTAAAAACCAGCACGGTGTAAAAGTAGAGGATCACTTTCCAGATATAGCTGTTTTTAATACCTCAGCCAGACTCCATATGAGCCAGAGAGAGGAGTCCGGCCTCACTGACCAGGAGGTTTTTAGATTAAAAAAACTTGTGTTAAAGGTAAAAAAACAAATGAACGTTGATGATGTGTGTTTTAACTAATTCATTTGTTTTTATTTTTGCTTTTAACACATATTTTCTTATGGATAGATGTAGAGTGGGTGTTTTAAATGTGAATGGAGCCAGAGTTTTTAAAAAAAGAGCAAAAATCTATGAAACCGCCAGAATGAAGCATGTTGATGTATTTTTTTAACAAGAAACGCACAGCCACTGTTTTAATGAGACAGACTGGAGGAGAGAGTGGGAAGGGGAAGTTATTTTAAGCCACAACACTTCTCTTAGTGGAGGAGTGGGCTTCCTCTTCTCCAAGTCTTTTACTCCAGTCTCACTGGAGGTCGAGCATTTTATCGAGGGGAGGTTGCTTTTAGTGAAAGCACGGTTTGACCTTTTTACTGCTGTTTTTATAAATGTGTATGCTCCAACAATCGGTGCAGAGAGGAAGCTGTTTTTACAAAAAGTTAATGATGTTTTAAATGGCTGTGCCTCGGAGGATTTTTTATTCTTGGGGGGGATTTTAACTGTACAGAAAATGCATCTTTAGATCGCAACCACGCAGAGCCGCATCCAGCGTCCCAGAACGCTCTGAGGCAGCTGGTCCACTCTCATGGCCTGGTGGATGTGTGGAGGAGGATGCATGCAGACACTAGACAGTACACATGGTCCCACCTGAGAGAGAACAGGATATCCTCAGCCAGGTTAGATCGTATTTGTTGTTTTAAACATCATTTTAATATTTTTAAAATGTGCATTATTATACCTGTTGGTTTTACAGATCACTCCTTGCTTTTATGTAATGTTTTTTTTAGAAACATTGTGCCAAGAAGCACATACTGGCATTTTAACTCAGTTTTAACTTTTTATAAAAAATTTAGAGAGGTTTTTATTTATTTCTGGAGTGTTTTTAGACAGAGAAAGGGTGATTTTAGCAGTCTTAGGCAGTGGTGGGACCATGGTAAGACTGAGATAAAAATGCTTTGTCAGCAGCACACCCTCAATGTCACACAAGACATCACCAGATCTATGAAAGACCTGGAGGGTGACATAGTGGAACTAGAAAAAATCAGTGAGTCCACAGGAGATCGAGGATATATTGAAATCCTCAAAATAAAAAAAAATGGCTTTGGCCGACCTGCTAGAGGTTAAAGTATAGGGCGCACTGGTTCGGTCCCGGTTTCAAAACACCACTGAGATGGATGCTCCCTCTAGCTTCTTCTTTGGCCTGGAGAAAAAGAACGGGCAGAAGAGGGTAATCCACTCGCTTCTTTCAGACGCAGGGCAGGAAATAACGGAACCAAGCCAGATCAGAAGGCGAGCTGTGAGTTTTTATGCCTCCCTCCCTGAAGGAGTTCTGTGGTGGACTACCACAGGTCTCCGAGGAAGCCAACTCACAGCTCGAGGGGCCGTTGACCATGCGGGAGCTGCAGGCCGCTCTGCAGGCTATGCAGGGACGGCGGGCTCCCGGCATCGACGGCCTCACAGTCGAGTTTTATAAAGCCTTCTCCGATATTTTAATACATGATCTTTTAGATGTTTTTAATGAAAGTCTGGCCTCTGGTTCCATGCCGATGTCCTGCCGCAGAGCAGTAATAACTCTCCTGCTTAAGAAAGGAAACCTGCAGGACATCGGAAACTGGCGCCCTGTGTCTTTGCTGTGTGTGGATTACAAGCTTCTGTCCAAGGCCCTGGCCACCAGGCTGGGGAGGGCTATGGAGCAGGTCATCCACCGGGACCAGACCTATTGTGTGCCCGGCAGGTCCATGGCAGACAATGTCTACCTAATCAGGGACGTTTTGGAGGTCTCCAGCTCATTGGGCATTAATACTGGTCTGATTTCTCTAGATCAGGAAAAGGCTTTTGACCGCGTTGAGCACAACTTCCTCTGGAAAGTGATGGAGAAGTTTGGGTTCAGCGCTGGTTTCATAGCTAAGATCAGGGTTTTGTACAGTGAAGTTGAGAGTGTGCTGAAGTTTAATGGTGGTCTGTGTGCTCCTTTTAGAGTGTGTAGAGGAGTCCGGCAGGGCTGTGCTCTGTCGGGGATGCTCTATGTGCTCTCCCTGGAACCTCTCCTCTGCAAAATACGCTCCAACCTACAGGGTCTGTTTTTAGCTGGTTTTAATGACGGCATTGTTTTATCGGCGTATGCTGATGATATAGTGGTTGTTATTGGAAGCCAGAGGGATGCAGACTTTTTAATCAACATTATAAAGGATTTTAGTACAGCATCAGCAGCGAGGGTGAATTGGAAGAAAAGTGAAGCCCTCGCTGTCGGTGAGTGGCGTGGCGGTCTCCCAGTTCTTCCCCAGAGCCTGGCCTGGAAAAAAGATGGATTTAAATATCAAGGAGTGTTTTTAGGTAAAGAGGACGTGGTCCAGAGGAACTGGGAGAACGTCACAGAGAAGATTGAGGGAAGGATATCCAAGTGGAAATGGCTGCTCCCTCAAATGTCTTTTAAAGGTAGGGTTTTGGTTTTAAACAACCTTGTAGCATCCCAACTGTGGCACCGTCTGACCTGTGTAGACCCTCCCTTAGGCTTATTAGCCAAAATACAAGAAAAGATGGTGGATTTCTTTTCGGATGGTCTACACTGGGTGCCACAGGGGGTGCTGTTTTTATCCAGAGAGGAGGGGGGGGGCAGGGCCTCGTCCACCTGGCCAGCCGAACAGCCACTTTTAGACTCCAGTTTCTACAGAAATATCTTACAGGCCCGGCTGATTTGGTGTGGAGAGATGTGGCCAGCTGCATTCTCAGACGTTTGAGTAACCTGGGGCTGGATGCTGCTCTGTTTTTAACTGATTCTAAATGTTTAAAGGTAAGTGACCTGCCTCCGTTTTATCAGGGTGTTTTTAAGTCTTGGGCCCTTTTTAATCAAAAAAGGTGCACAAAGTCTGACTCTCTGCACTGGTTGTTAAATGAGCCTCTAATTCACAGAGCCAGGCTCTGCAGCAGCGTCACACCTGGCCTGATGGTGGCGCTGTGCAGGTCCAGGACCCTGAGTCTACAGCAGCTGGTGGATGCAGTGGGGCCGGACCTGAGCGATGCCCGGGCCCTGGGCTCTCTGCTGGGTCTGAACTCTCTCCGGGTGGCCCAGAGGATCCTGGAGCTCTGGAGCCAGAGGCTCTCTGGAGAGTAGAGGAGCCTCATTAAAGACTACGTCAATGGAAAGGCTTCTCCAGACCCAGCAGATCCTTTTCCAGAGATCTACCTGAGCCCAGAGCTCGGAGACCTGACCGGCCCCCTCCTCAAGGTCAAAAACCCAGAGAAACTGTCGCTGTATAAGGCGGATAAAACCAGCTTTCATGGGAACTGTGTAAAAAATATTTTAAAAAATGGACTCAGTGACAGGCCCTCCACTGTGTGGAGTACCAGGCTGGGTGGAGGAAGCGGGCCTGGCCCACAGTGGAGGATTTTATATAAACTTCCCCTCAAAAAGCGGACCGCCGACCTCCAGTGGAGGATTTTACATGGTGCTATCGCCTCCAATGCTTTTATCTCTGTTATTAATCCTGCTGTTTTTAACAACTGTCCTTTTTGTCATCTACGTGAGACTGTTTTCCATGTTTTTAGCGAGTGTAAGAGACTCACAGAGTTCTTCTCTCTCTTAGCATTGGTTTTTAGTCTTTTTAATGTAGTTTTTACTGAGTGTTTTTATCATGGGAGCTGCCTACAAAAAAGCTAACAAAGAAAAGTGGCAGCTCCTAAATTTCCTCTCAGGAGAAGCTAAGATGGCAATATATATAAGCAGGAAAAACAGAGTGGAAAACAGAGAAGGGCAGGAGGCCAAATCAGTGTGACTGTGCAATATTAGGGCGAGACTCTGGCTCGAGTTCAGATTTTATAAACATTTAGGAGATTTAGACACTTTTAAACAACGTTGGTGTTTTAAAAATATTATATGTTCCGTCAGTGACGAAGAATTGCATTTTGCACAAGTTTTTATGAGATAGTTTTAAAAAAGTTTGAGCACTTTATGTATTGGAAAATTTATGTTGTTTATGGAAAACATTGTAAATAAAGTGTTTTTGAAAAAGTAAAAAAGTCTCTCTCTCTCTCTCTCTGTCTGTCTGTCTCTGTCTCTCTGTCTCTCTGTCTCTCTCTCTCGCTCTCTCTCTCTCTCTGTGTGTGTGTTGGTTTTTGCTCTTACACTGCTGCTTTGTTTCATTAACTCTATCAAGGACTCCATCAACAACAACTCTTTGGGCAAGAAGGACAGCTGGAAGGACTCCCGCTCCTCCTCCCCACATATTACAGGTAACAAAACATAACAAACCCAAAACGATATTAAAGAGGACATATTATTTCAGACAGAGGGTGAATACAGGTAATTCAGATGGACATGTTTTTTTGTTTTTTTTACATTAAAGCATGCAAACATGTTCTAGTAGAAAACCAATATACAATTATGAACCTGAAAATGAGCATGTCATGTCTCCTGTAAAACGATACCATTTTCATCTCTGCTGCATAAGTGTATGTGTGTGTGTTTTCATTTCACACTATTATGTGCTACAACAGCATTGCACCTTCCCTAAACAGTCCTGTCCCTTACTTTCTTGGCAGCAAACTCAGCAGTAGGATCTGTGTAATCTCATCTTGGATGCAACATCCTCCACCATGGATAGAATAGTAAGGTCACTTTGTCCTGAGACTTTGAAAAGCTGTCGATGCCAAAGTCAGAAGACACAGTCTCACTTTTGGGAAATATTTTGTTCATGCTTTTGAGGAAACGGGTTTGAATTGCTCAATGGTGGAATGTAACTGAGTACATAAACTTAAGTACTTTACTTCAGTTAAATTTTGAAGTACTTGTACTTTACTTTTACTACCTCTACTCCACAACATATTTTAGGCCAATATTGTACTTTTTCCTACAGAACTTTAGTTACTTGCAGATTCAAAAAACGTATGATATATTACTATAGGATAAGATACACAGCAGTTTTACTCCCACATTTACCTGCTGCACTATTAAAGTGATGTCCATGCAGGACAGTACAAGAGTGAGAACAAATCCTCAAAATAAAGTGAAAATGTCCTTGAAATATTTGAAACGACTCGAGGGATTTCCCCTCAGTTCCTGTAACTCTGATTTATCCAAGATAAAGTGATTACTGTAGGCCACTTTCATAATCTCTCCAGTCCGTATACATCTGGTTGCCTAATAAATAATCCGATACTTTTGTTTGTTCTCGTGTTTGTTAAGGGGATCTAACACCACCGGATATCCAACCAAAAGCGGAGGACAAAGTTCGGAACAACACGCGCCGCCCAGCCCCAAAACCACCCACAGCCAATGGAGCGAACAGCAGAGCCAACACTCAGGCTGCTGCCACCACCGCAGATACACGCGCTCGACTGCGCGAGAGACAGGCGTCAGGGGCCACACACATGCAGTCCTCCAGCACACAGAGGAGTCAGAGGAGAGGAGGAAGAGGAGCAACATCGATGAGAGAGAGGAGCCTGGGGGACATCAGAGGAAAGGATGGAGGGACAGCAGGGAAGGAAGAAAGAAGAGGAGGAAGACTGTGTGAGGAGTCCAAGGGGAAGGAGAAAGAGAGAAATGCACATCAGAGGCCAAGAGAAGCAAATGGACTGAAAAGCCGGGGGGCTGATGGGAAAGGAAAAGTAGGTGCTAAAGGGGTCAACAGAGGAGGAGGATTCAAACCAAATGACATACTGTCTAACCAGGAAGTTTATCTGACAGCCATGGTGGTCCCACGCACGCCTGTAGCACCAAGAAACCAGGACAAGACCCAAGACCAAGGTACTGAGCCCACCTTAAGAGTGCAGGGTGGTGGCTGCTGTAACTTTAATTTTTTGCCAAAGAGAGGTTAGTATGACTTAGAGTAGGGGTAAGTCTGTCACTCTGTGCAGTTTTCATTGTGAGATGTATTATTTGAAAAGGAGGGATCAAAAAAGTTCAATCAACAGATGTTTTGTATATGTACATGTGTTATAAAGGTGTGTTTTGCTAAATGCAGATGACAGCAGTCCTCTTTGTTTTATGGCTTTATTTTCCCATAACAATCAAACATGTCAAGTTTCAAGAAAAACTATAATCTTATTAGTGTTTTAACATTATCTCCAACAAAGAGCACTATACAGAAACTATGCAACCCGTAAAATGAAGGAAACAAAACGCAATGTTCATGGTATAGAGTTTTTATATTATAAAATCTGTTTGCTATCCTGGCCCCTAAATGGTGGAACGAGCTCCCCATTGATGTCACGCCAGCTAAAAGTCTTCACACCATCAGTCGCAGACTGAAAACCCAAATGTTTCAACTGCACCTCGGTCAATAAAAAAAAATAATAATAATAATTGTTGTACTTTTGCACTTGGTTGGCTTATTTGAAGCTAATGGTTGAATTCTAATAAGTGCAAACAATCATGAGGATACGACTCCAAACAGCGAGAATCTTACAAGTATATAAGCTTCAAATAGGTGAAATCATACAAGTGTAGAACAATAGCTTCAAATAAAACAAACCAATGTAAGTGCAACATAGAGAAACAATAGAATACAAATTCAACCATTAGCTTAAAATTATTGTTATTCTTTTTTTATTGACCGAGGTGCAGTTTAAACAGGTGGGTTTTCAGTCTGCGACGGAATATGTGAGATATATCATATATATATCTGCTGACCTGACATCAACGGGGAGCTTGTGCCACCATTTTAGATTTAGGATAGCAAACAGATGGTTTTGTTTGAAGGGGATCTGGGTCCCACTCACAGTGAGGGAGTAACGAGCTGATTGGTCGTTGCAGAGTGAAGTGAGCTAGCTGGGGTGTGTGGTTTGACCGTGGCCTTGATGTAGAAAGGACTTGATCCATTCACAGCCTGTAGGCCAGCACCAGGGTCTTGAAGCAGATTGGGGCAGCCACTGGTAACCAGTGAAGGGAGGAGGAGAGGTGTACGCTTCCTACTTATGGCTTATCTGTTATTTAGTTTTAAAGTTGCGTTAGCCTATTTAACAAAACAATTGGCACCTTGGGGGTCGCCTAACAAACTGAACTTAACATTCTTGTAAAATTATTGTGGGGGGTGTTTTAGCAATCTATTGCCTATTTACACATCCAGCTGACATAGATCAATTTGGATTCTAAATATTCTAAATAGATGTTTGATCCATTGTTAATATGAAATCATTTTAACATAATTGGGGCAGCTGTAAAGAGCCGACAGACGGGCTCTGATATAGGTCTCCACATTGACCATATACTGTGATTACAATCACTACTGGCCCTGCACCTGGGGGGTCGTGCCTCTCTTAAGGGCAGAATAAAGACCCTGAGAAGGGATGTGACATTTCTGCTTGTATTCTGTTAAATAGTACAAGTTGGTTCTTTTTAATATCTATAACATGCTGCAACATGAAAGTACATCTAATCTAATTATATATGTTATAGTATATGTTGAATGAAAAAGAAAAGATCATCTGTATATCAATTCCTCACCCTGTTACCTTTAATTCTTGAAGAAAACGTTTTTCTCACATGTCTCCACATTGAATGAATATCAAAAAACACGGAAAATTCTTGATGATTTGAAATAAATTTCGGCCGTGTTTAACAACAGTAAAACTATATCCAAGTATCAATTTACAAACTCTCACAAAGCTCACGCAATATAATCCAAGTCTCATTTCTCCCGTTGTATGCTCGTATGTTCACTAAAACCTCACTGTTTAAAACACTTCCGCATAAACAGTCTCGTCTCGTCCATGCGAGTACTGCTTATGCGGAAGTGTTTTAAACAGTGAGGTTTTAGTGAAAATGCAGGTGTTTGTGAAGTAGTGAGCATACAACTGGATAAATGACACGTGGCTTGTACTGCACGAGTTGTGCGAGAATTTGTAAAAAGATGTTTTGATATTGTTTTGTTGTTTTCTTCAAGAATTCAAAGTAACACGGGGTGAGTGGTCGATATACAAATGTGTCATTTTGGGGGTGAAGTATTCCTTTAAGTTATGTAACGTATGTGAAGGGGTTCATAGATAACTTAGACCACATTTCATATCTTGCTTCTAACCCCTGTCCATATTTTGTGTTTTTAGGCCAAAACCATGACAGGACCCAAGACAACCCGCCTATCCTCTCCAGGTCCAGCAGTGAGGGGGGTTCAAACAGAATGTCCCTCAGCTCAGACACCGAGGGCCCCCCCACCAGGGCCCCTGCATCCCTCTCTATCCCACCGAACCAACCCTGTCATCAGTGAAGAAGAGGGAGAGGGAGATCCGACTCCCTGTGTCAATGTCCAGAATGGTCCAACCCAATGTAATAGAACAGAGATGGACTGTACCAAGTCGGAGGTGCACGCACGGGGTGGAAAAGATGACAATAAGACTGAGGTGGATGGCACCGACTCTGTCACTCAGGGAGATTGTGCGGCTGCTCAGACTGTACCAAAGAGTGAATCTGCAGCAGGGTTAAATTATGACTCTGTTAAATACACACTGGTGGTCGATGAGCATGCTAAATTGGAGCTGGTCAGCCTCAAGGACTGCTTGCACGGTTACAATGAGCACAATAACGACAGTGATACAGAGACGGTCTATCAGTCAGCCAATGAGGAGGAAGACCCAGAGTATGAGGAGGAGAGAAAGAGGAGAGAGGAAGCAACAAAGCAAGGTAATGATACGGATTCAGTTTTAACATGGCTGCGCTCACTTTTGTCACAAAGCAGAATCATGATTTGGACAAGTTCATGGGGTAAATTCATCAAATGAAAGGGTTCATACATTTGGGAGCATGAATGTTCTCAGCAAGTTTCATGTTATAAGACATCTTGTGTAAATGGTAAATGGACTGCATTTTGAAAGTGTTCTCTAGTCTTTGCTTTCAACACAAGCCAGCATTTAGGCAGCCATACAGGGTGCCATAAACATTCACAGATGTTCAGCTCTGGATCCAAGAGTCAGACCAATTCATGTGAACTTTCACACATGTAGCACACAACTTCAGCCCTCTCACTTACATGACGCAGATCACACGTAAACACCAGAGTATCTTGCCGTTCCTTAAATTTGTCTGCCCTGCCCTGGCGTCGGCCCTTACCGACAGAAGTTCCCATATATCGTCATCGCTCCAGTTAGACATTTTCGTTTGCCTTTTCATGTGAATGTCTCATCTTCTTCACCATCGGATGTTTGTTGTCTTATGGTTTCACACCAGTCCCAATTGAAAACGTCATTAACATGCCTGCTCACTCGCTATGAATTATCATTGGACATCACACAGACTTAGTACCAGGGAGCCGGCAGGGTAAAGTTCATGAGATGACCACTCCCAATGAATCAGACATACTGTATGCGTTCTCTCATACAGCTCCTCTGCGTCATTTCGGAGTTGTAGCGCATGTGTAAAGGGGGCTTTAATGAAAATACTTCAATTCAAATACTTGAAACTGTTCAAACTTGGGCTGAAGATTTAGAAACTGTCTCATGTTACACTATAACAATAGCGTAACAATGTGGAAAGACCCATATGAATATGAAATACAGCCAACATTCCCATGGCAGCTTTAGCTTTTAGCTTAGTTTAGTTGATCTCCTAAACTAATATTCCTTTGCATGCATGCAGTGTATCTTTAATATGACTGGTGTGTGAGTGCACCAACAACTTCCCTCGGGATAAATAAGGTTCTATCTTATCTCATCTTATTGCAAAGTTCAGGCTTTTAAAACTATTTACTGATTTAAAGGAAGCTGCTGTAATAGTTTATAGTAAGAGATATCTAAACTAAGAATCAGAATCAGCTTTATTTAACACACAAGGAACTAGACTCCGGTTTCACGTGGCTCTCAGTGTACTAACATACAAAAACTAAACTAGAGCTGCAGCACTTAGTCGACTAATCGGTTAGTCGATCAACAGAAATACAAGAAAAGCATATGGTGAAGCTATCATGTAAAGACAAATAAGTGAAAAAAGCTAGCAAGCTCCGCTTGTGCTTTCACTGTTTTTGTTCATTTGTCCTGTAAGTTGCAGGTTTTTTTGTTTTGTTTTTTGTTTGTTTTTTATTGGTGTAATAATGTGACAAAATAAAAGAGTTACATGTATACATAGAAGGCAAATAAGGTAGACATAATGGACAGACATACAGACAACAACATTACATGGAGCAGTGACAACATAATAAAACAATAATATTATCACTATCATCATTATGTAATGTAATAATCACAATCATAATAAATATATTAAAACAAGCAGCGAGGCCGGGCTGGGGTGTTGGAGAGGGGACACCATTGAACATGTGTCACGTATGAGCACCACACTTTGTACGAGATGATTGTGCAGGTGAAATTAAAATCAAACCTCCACCATCTGTTTGCACGGTTCCTCGGTTCTTGTTTCTCGATGCTAGTAGTTTTACTTTCCCTTGTTTTCTGCTCCAAGAGAGGAGGAAAGAGGAGGAAAAGAGAAGAAAGGAGGAAGATGACACGAAGAAGAGGAGAGAAGAGGATGTGAAGAGGAGGAGGGAGGAGGAGGTGAAGAGGAGGAGGGAAGTTGTGGCAAGGACCTGTAAGCAGTCCAAGGTAACATCAACCACAACGTCAGAGGAAGAAGAGTCTAACGGAGGAAAGGCCGTCGCGTCCAGAAGTAAGAAGTTCCTCAACCTGTTTTCCAACAACAACAGTCATTACAGCGCCACTGGTTTGTATATTGTCCAAGTATTGGACATATGTTTGAATAAGAAATGATTTTGAAATTAATATTTAGGCTTCTGTGAGTATATCAATTTATGCATAATATATAATATAAGAAAAATATCAGTTGAAGAGAAATTAAACATTGAAACAATGAAACAGTATGGATGTGTTTAATAAAATTGGAAACAATATAAGTGGTACTTATATTGTACATACATATAACAGGTATGGGACCAGGCTACATTTGCTGGCCATTAGTGACAGTAAAGTGTTTACTTAAAGTTACTCTGTGTTAAATTTGTATGGGATTATAAAGTCTTTTTTCAATTTTAAGAGAATTAAGATAATCATAAAAATGAAAATGGTGTAGTCTATGTGTGACTTTCAGCCCACTCATTCTCAGGCTGTAGATTGTGAGTGTAACATCAATGCTGTATCATTCAGGCGCTGGGTCATTTGGCGTGTTCTCCTGTGTTTTGGATGGAGTGGAGAGACAACAGAGCCACAGAGCAGCCTACAGGTATGATATGAACATGACATATGACATATGAACATGACATATGACATATGAACATGCACAAACTAATTGTGACATGTCCAAATCAACACACAGACTGAATTCTGTACATTTTTTACACCTGTTTTTAGGTTTGTCCCTCGTCATGCAGATGAGTTGTACCTAGAGACAGATGATCCAGTGTTGATGCTGAACCAGTCTGAGGACCTGTGGTGTCAGGGGTACAACATGAGGACTGGAGCTACCGGCATCTTCCCCGCTTTCTATGCTGTCAGGCTGGCCAAAGATATTAACCAAGGTACATTGCAAAAAACTGGAATGTAAAAACAGAATACCAGAGAGGCAAATTAGAAAAGCCCATCTGGTGATCCATTTAAGACTGATCTAAATTGCTTTGTGTAAATTGGCAGATTAGTGACGAATAAAATACATTTCTAGCCAATGGTAAGACATGGCCATAAAGTTACATAACTTGCTGACACACAATATGTTTACATAGAGCATGGAGAAAACATTAAAGCTTTTAGTCCTATTTAGACCATGAGTATTACTACAACAAACACTTTTTTTCTCCTGTTTTCACAGATGAAAAGTGAGTAAAAGGATCCTGAAAACTTTTTTTTTTCTCCTGTTCTTAAGTCATAAACACAGAGGAGAAAACAATTTAGATCAGACTTGAAAATTGTATCTAAGGATTTGTTTTCTCGCTTTCCTCTCAATACTTCCGCATATCACCACCATCATCAACAACATGTCATAATGAGAGATGTTTCTTTCTTCTCCTTCGGAGTCACGAAAGACGGCTGGATAGAGAAGTTCCTGGTGCGATTCCTGGGTTCAGTTCAGGTCCCCATTCACAAAGGCAACGACATGCTTTGTGCTGCGATGCAGAAGGTACGTACAGACAGTGTACAACAGAACCACACCATCAAAGGATTTTTTGTGATATGGTGGTAAATAAAGCAACCTCCAGCTGGTGATCATCACATGGCATAACAACTAAATAAACGCTAATTGCAGGAAAGTATTAATGCTTTTGAGTCTGTCTTTTTACATTTTTAATATTCTGTAAGTATAATATTGGTAATTATTTTACCACTTGATTAAAAGTGTTTTTTTTATAATAATGAAATGAAAAACAATAGTCCATCCATCCATCTTCAACCGCTTATCCGGGGTCGGGTCGCGG
>CALSBV010000422.1:7948455-7983561 GCA_943590825.1 Bovichtus diacanthus
CCAAACCCCTCCACCACGGTAAGGTGATGGTTCTCGGAGGGGGAAAAACAATAGTGATAAACTTTATTTATATAGCACCTTTAATAAAAGAAATGCAGCACAAAGTGCCTTTCAATAGGTGAAAATAGACATAGAATAAGATCATGAAATGCCAAATGAATGGAAAATAAGATGAAAAATATTGTTCGGTCTCAGCTAAATGTGTAAATCATGTTAGCCATAACAACTTCATAAGGTGATGATATGTCAGGGCAGCGTGTCCGTCTGTTTGTTTTGGAATCAGTCTGCTCCCAAGTGCGTATATATATATATATATATATATATGTACCGGTATACCTATTTACTAGGAGCACAGTTGTATTAACTGCTACTTATTATTATTATTATTGTTATTATTATTATTATTATTATTATAACCTCTCCAAAAATGAAAGTTATTTAGTAGAAAATGGGTGAGGACGGGACTTCCAGGTTGAGCATATTGAGTGGACATCTGAAACATGGCTCCTGAGCACACTTCCTACAAACTTGATCCCTTGTCCAAGTAAGTGCTTGGTAAATTAATTGTATTTATTTTTTTAAAGGTAGACAGAATGACAGAAAACTACCAAACTGAAATGACAAGATTGCGAGCAAGGAAGCGCTTTCAGAAGCTAAGTGGGCCACCAAAGAATCTCTGCTAAACCCTCCTCTCTGGCTCAGTCTGTGGTGCACGTGCAGTCACAGGTGGAACAATGAACCACATTAACATTTTCATTGTTTTCATTTTCTGAAATCTCAAAGCCAAGACAAATGAAACCAAAACTATGTGATATTTGGGTGAACTGACCCTTTAACTGACTAGAATCCGGCATTTTATATAAGTGGAAAGTTGTACTTGTTGCAGCTGTAATCACTGTGTTTCCTCTAAATCCTTCACTGGGTCCTAATCCTTTTTAAGAACATTGCAGCACACTTTAGTTCCGGGCTTAGTTTGTAAAGACACACATTCTCTCTTTTCACATCATGTTTTACCTTGCTTTATGAAAAACGAATATGTCGTGAAATTAGCTCAAGAAGGAGTTCTGAATATGGAGTAGGTGATTATTATTTCTTGCTAAATTGCTTAGCCTGCAAAACACAATAGCTCCAAACGTCAAGTGTATGCCATCAATATTAGGGGTGTAAACATGCAAAACTACTAAAAAGAAATGCAGTCAGTAAATCATATTTTCTCTGTTATTCTACTTTGTTTGAGTTAGGTTAGTGACTGCAAAATAAATCAGTAGATAACAAACAGGCAACCACGATGTCTAGAGAAACACCAATAATGTGGTTCTACTGAGATTATTTAAGATGTACTGATAAGGACTGAAGCAACAGGACAGGATGATACTGCGACTGGTTTCACAAAGTCAGACTTTAAATATGGCTTAATGGTCAGACTTCAGATAAACGTCTAAATTATTTAGTAGCATAAAGCTTTCTAATTATTGAGTATCTTTAGAAGCACTAATTTATCACACATACATTTTTGGTTAAATGAAAGGCACAGTCAATAGGATTTTCCGAAAAAAAAACAATGTATAGACTCATACACCACACTACCCACTAGAAGTGTGTGGTGTGTGGATCTGCAGAGATCCTGCCCTTTACTTGTATTTTCTCTTTTCTTTTAATGTTGCTGTGTTTGTTACGTTTCTGGGTGTGAACCATTATCAGAATGTAGCAACCAGGTGCCAAATTGTAAGCAGGCATCCAAGAGGAAGCTATGAAAATGGCGGACACAGCACCGAAAAATACAAATATAGCGAGGCAAAGTAATTCTACAGTTAAAAGGTCATTTCCCCGGGAAAAGTGAGTGACAATTCCAAAAAACTTCCAGGATAAAGCTGAGATGCTGTTACTCCTTCACATGACAGGGCTCAGTACTTCTGCTATAGGCTAAGGGTAATATTTATTATTATCCCTATATTTTGGTGATTTGGGTTCTTGAAAAACTCATTCTCTTCTCACCTAACTGACGATCCAAAAAAACAGCCCTGGTGCTGGTAGTCGAAGCTGCCCAGGTGTGTTTGATGACTGATGTGCTGCTTGTCTGTTTTAACAGGTGGTGTGTAACAGGCGGTTAGTGGGTCAGCCTCCTTCAGCCTGTGTGCTGGAGGTCAGTGTGAGGGGTGTGAAGATCAGTGTCCAAGACCAGTGTCACTCTGCTCATAGGGTACGTTCACTACTGTATCTACATACCTTCCTTCCTTCTTGAGTGTCACACTTTTCAAATCCAGCTGATGGAAAACCTGCAGCAATTAATAATCATGTTGGAATGATCCCCTGCTGTAGTTAGGTGTAAAGCGCTCTGTACTGGCAAGCAGCAGTAACTACAAACTACTCAAAGAAGGTGATGGTGATGTGTACTCTGCCAATGTGAAAGAATATTGCAGGTGGGAAATTTGGACTTAAATCATTAAAACTTTATATTTCTCTGTGTTTGTCCGTCCCTGTCAGGGAGACCAGTGTTTCCATTTCTTCCAGTTGAAGAACATCTCGTTCTGTGGCTGTCATCCAAAACACAGCAAGTGAGTCTGACTATCTAAAGCATTATTTGATTGAATCAATTCCCACACTTGCATGAGAAATGTATTAAACTATATTAAAGTGTACCTATTCTCCCAGTCTGTTACGTGTCATTACATTTGATACATTTTTACATTTTACATTTTAATGTGAAGAGTAGGCTTAGTGCTTTGTCTACTACAGCAGGTTTGCCTCCACAGATCTGTGTGAATAAACCTCTGAACTGTATGTTCCCTGAGTATTTCGGATTATTGCACTGCAGGTATTTTGGTCTAATCACCAAACACCCTGACCAACAGCGCTTTGCCTGTCATGTGATGGTGTCAGAGACAACATTACATCCTCTGGCCGAGTCTGTCGGGTAAGACATATGTATTTATTCTATCTCTGTTGTATATTCTACACATACATTTTACTATTGGATATTTGCTCAGTGGTGGAAAGTAACTAATTGCAATTACTCAAGGACTCCTAAGGGTACCTTAAGTACAATTTTGAGGTACCATTTTCGAGAAAGTAGTTCAATCAATCTTGACTAGGTGCAGCATTATGCTGCCCTTGTCTTAATGCATTATTATCAATGAGCAGATGTTTTTAACAACATAAAACTCTGTACTCAACAACAACTTTCTGCTCAATAAATACTTTTGATTTGCTCATAATACTTACTTCAATAACATTTCAAATGCAGGACTTTTAATGTAAAGGAATATTTTATGTTGGGCTATTGCTACGTTTACTTAAAGGTCGACTCAGATTCTAATCCAATACACCTTTTGTCAAACTCAGCAACTATCTCCTCACGGTCTGCAGCTGACTAACCTAAAAGTCACATTCCCAATTACATTTTCGTTTGTTTGTGACGTATCACAAATACATTTCTAATTATAGTCCACGGAAGTCTGCATAAGGAAGAGATTGAGGTGGATGGATGGGTCAAACAAACACAAGACTTTCACCCAGGAGACCGCTGTGTGTGTCCTGCGTGAAACCAAAGGTCAGCGTTGACTTTTCTTTCAAAGATTATGTCCGTAACTTCAATAAAGCACTTATTTTAGGCCAAACCATGATCTTTAACAAAACTTAACCAAGTAGTTTTGTTTCTTTCTGTTTCAATTCACATTGTTACCATCGTGTTTCAAAGTATAGCCATAATCCAGGAGAAAATTGAGAATGATTATGAATGCAGTTTAGACAGGGTTGCATTCAGTGTGTGCGCTGAGAAGAAATCTGGTGTTCATACACAGCCGTGGCTCTGTAAATGGAAAACTAAATATGTGGCTCAGACAAAGCCACAGCATTCCAGCCAAACAGCAACAGCAACAGCTTATGCTTATGCTTATGCTTATGCACTGGACATAGAAGGCAGTGGGAGCTGTCTGTGGGGGTGTATGTTAGGGTGTTGAGTTCAAATATCAACAATCTTTCCCCACAATCGCTGACTCCACCTTTAAGTAAAGGATCGCAACACTTTTTAGGACAACATAAAACCCTCCAACTAATTTCATGTCAGTCTGACAGTAGTTGTGAAGATATCTTGCTCTGTACCAAAGTGACACACCTCATATCATCATTTGGCCATTACTCTTGTGGATACACAGAGCTGGGCTCTATCCAGACCAGAGAGATTATAATAACTGAACAAATGTGTGCTATCATCTGTTCTGCTTCGTTATAACTGTATTGTCATTTCATTTTCTGAATATCTTCTCTGGTGTCCCACAGGAGGGCATTCCAACAGTATTACAGGGAACACATTGGCTACTCCTGTCCCACTGAAGACATCTTCATTGAATAACACCTCTCCCCTTCCACACTAAGTACTGAATACTCACTATGTGCATGTAAGCCTGGTCTTACACAGCAAACTGGACCACTGATTTATCCTCGTCAGAGTACTTGCATGGTGGATTTCTTTTCTTACCTGCATCCTGTGATACAGCCAGCTTTTCCTTTCTTTGGTCACAATATAAATACCTCTATGGTCTGATAGGATCACATGAGATGTTTCGTACCCTGAGAACAAATGTATCCCAAATTCAAAGACAGATATCTGAAATTGATATATTGTATGGGTTAAAATGACTTATGTGTAACTACAGGTAGATATTGGATGTAAAATCATACAGATAGCCTTCAGGACTGTGGACTTAATTTAATGACAGAATGTTTATATCATAAATTTGTGAACTTCCTAAAATGAATACTCATTTATAAGTGACAGTTTTGGTCATTGATGAACCCTCATGTATCAGTTATCAGTCATGTTAGCAGCTCTGTGTATTTATACACAACGGCTCCTATAAATGCTCGTTTCTGCATGCTAACATGCGCACAATGACAATGTTTAGCAGGTAATGTTTACCATGTCAGCAACTAACATTTGTAAATGAACATTAAACACAAAGTACAGCTAAAGCTGATGGGGATGTCACCAAAGCTGTTACAGTTCATCTTGTAGGGAACATGAATGTCTGTTAAAGATTTCATGACAGTCTATCCAATATTTGTCAAGATATTTTAGTCTGGAAAAAATGTTGGAACGACATACTGATACTACATTTGATGGTTGCAGCTTCTGAAATGAGAGGATTTCCTGTTTTCCTCTTTCATGTAATTGGAAATTGAATATGTTTGCATTTTCGGACTGTTAGTAAGACAAGAATTTTTTTTGAAGACATCACCTTGGGATCTGGGAACTTATTGTTAGCCTTTTTCATTATTTTAAACTTTTCATAAACTAACTGATCAATTCAAAGAAGGTTCCTTACAACAATACTTACTTAATGTATTGTCACATTTCATGGCACAGCATGATAAATACACTTGGATGAAAAGTATCTGTATCTGTAGCTTGAGTTGTAGTTTATATAGTGTACGACAAACATCATCATAGCCTATTTTTACTTCTAGCGACTGGTTTGTACTCATATTGTGGTTAAATGTTAAGCAGACTAAATGCATTCTAAATCATTAATTCCAGTTTGAAAACATCTAAATTTCTATGTTAAAGTATGACCAGTATGGTGACTAAAAATGTAAATAGAACTCTTGCACATTTCGGATTAAAGTATGTATTAATTTAAGTAGTTGGCAAAGTAGCATCTCCCTTACTTATTTACATAAATGAAATTCTATGTTGAGTACTTGGGTAAAAAAGTAGCTGGGTGTTGGAGTCAACCAACAACCTAGAATTCCAGTTACAGATATTTTCATGTAAATTCATGTGATCTTGAGTTTGAACTTCAGTGTCAATTTATGTCAAACCAGTTCCAGGTGAGAGAAGCATTTCAATTGAACAGATGTTGCTGCATAAATTGACCTGGAATCAAACCCGGGTCAACTGCCTGAAAGGAGCTATGCTAACCACAAACAATCACTTAATATATGAGAGTTTTAGAACAAAGCAAGACTGTACGTTTGTGAAAGGAGGGTTTTCTGTCGTTAAATTAGCTTCATCCTGACTCTACAGTAAATAAATGCTTCTTATTAGCAACAGTTTACAGGCAGTGCTTTGAAGGAACATACAATAAACAAATGGACCTGCTTGTTTCTTTGCACAGATGAGGACAGACTGATGTTTCCAAAAAATATATAAGTATAATTCTGTATTTTAACCCCCCCGACTCGACAATCTACTGCTGAAGACCTTAGGGGATGCTGTTTAGGTGCCTCATTTCTCTCTTTGCTGCTTGATGTTACTTTTCTTCCAATTGTGGTTCCAACCACAAACCCTCTATGCAGGGTTTCTCTGGTTGACCGATGACATATTTTTCCTTTAACTCTGTGTAATAACAAGGCCCAAGTGACGCTGTGCAATTTAGTATGTTTGCAAAGAACAGACTGGTGGGACGGTGGATCACTGTGCAGTCATGTCCATGTCTTTCCACTTTACTTTCAGCTCAGACTTATTTTGCATTGCTTGCTCAAATCTAAGACCAAAGTTGGGGTCAAGTCAGCGTGGAAATACTGACTTTTCATTCAGACATCAAATGTGTTTCCAGTTTCTTTTGCTTAGATATATTTAAAAGGAAATACTGAACTTGGCTTTTGAAGATTTACCTTCACAAACTGACCCACAATCTGACTTGTTTATCTAAAAAAGGAGGATTCATTTCCAAGCAGTATATATATATTAGAATATAAGCTCCAGGCTTAAAGCTGCACCAATCAACATGTGTTTTTACAACCTTGAATCAAATGACAATGTGCAATGTAAAAGGATCAATAATAGTGATGAATCCACTGACAATTATGACCAACAATGCAGTTACCCTCAGCTCTATGAAGATTTTCAGCCTCTTTAGCTCATTGCTTTGCTTTTCTAGCAGGCAAACTATGGTCCCATCAACCTTGTTTAAGAAGCAGCGGGCAGCTATTTTCAACTAGAAGGTTTTGATAACTCGCTGTACACGAGTACCTAACAGGCAGACAAAGTTGATGACTAGCAGGTGAACATAGAATAGCATTTAGCAGCTAAAAAACCTCTCAAGAGTTGGCGGAGACCAAAACAGAAGAAAGTGAATAATGGATTTACATTCATCAGGCCATCTGAATATGACTAAATAATACTAACATTTGCTTGCCATGACAGCTTTTATAGTCGGGCAAAGTTGTGTTTTCAGCTTGTCCTGCTGCCCCCCAGTGGCCTAAAAATAAATGAAAGCAGCTTTAAGATCCAGGATGTGAACATTTGGACCAGTCAATCAGAATACATCTGCACAAGCAGTTGAGCTATATGGTATACACAGATTTGAGCACGTAAAGTCAATGGAAATGTAGCCTGAAATGTTTTATGTTTAAAAAAACAGTGCCTATTTTGTTCTGGTGTAGTGATAATGACTGTCCTCTGTATTAACTGTCTCCAATCACAGAATCTAAATGTATACAACAGCCAGTCTCATTCAGATGAGTATAGTCTTGTAGCTGGATATGACTTGGTACACCTAAGATGGCTGCCATGGAATGTTAAATAATGTTACTGGGACTGAAGAGAGCTGATATTAGACAAACACAGGCTTAACTGGTATATGGAGCTCTTGTTGTCCCTCAGTCAGTCTGTCTGTTTGACTGATTACATATTTACTGTAGAACTGGTTAATGTAACGTCCCTTTTTAATGCAAACACATTAATCTAAAATTATTTAATGCAACATGTTGGTGGGAACTATGTGTGAATATAATGTATTATTAGGATTATAGTCAGCATTACTACCAGCAGTATTAATGTTAGCTGATATTTTTGTGGAGAAGATTTTGTCCCATGATCCTGCTGCCTTTGTAGCCTGGGGAGGATAAGAATGCAGGAAAACATTCTAAACACTTGAATACTTTGGTATGAAAATGGTTAAAGACATTTTAAGGAATGCAGCTTATGTCTGAAAATATTGGTTTAAAAAAACCTGTGTCATCTGAACCCTTAATGACTAAAAATCCCATTGCTTGCGTTTTAGACAGCCATTGTCCTAATTACAACACATTTCAGAACTGTACGGAAATATTTCAATTATGCAACAATAGTTTTACGTTGTCAAAATAGAAGCAGACGAGAAGTTCATTATGATTGATAACAAATTTCAAGTTTCAAGTCCCAGTTGTTTTTTCATACAGGAGCACACTAACGTGAATGAAAATCAATGGCAACCTGGAAGAAAGGAAAAATCTATTTTAAAGTCCTTATGTAGTGTACTGACCACAGCATGTTCATTTCCATGGCAGCCATCCGAGGTGCACCATAGGAGTTGTCTGATCCACCAGAAAGTGTCCTTTCTATGTATTCCACTATAGTGATTCTAACACCATGGGGATCTACTGTACATGACTCATCAATATAGATATATCCTGTATAGATACTCTATGTATGTATGTTTGTATAGGAGTTATCGTTGTATGCTGTTGGTTTGACCAAAACCTGGGTGTAACGCCGCATGATATCGATGTTGTAAAATTAAGAGACACAGAAGATGCACAGACTGGTGATACTGATGGTTATTCTTGTCAATAAATCACATTTACAACTGCACTTAGAATACATTTCCTTTAGTAGGAACCAAAGGACCTTTGTTTTATAGAATATACAAGTATGTTAACCACATTTTCATTTATGATTTCTAACTGGATTTGAGTACAGCTTTCAGACCTACTGGCATGTAAGAATACATTGGAAGGCTAAACTTGAGTTATTGCTCACTCATATTTTCAATGTGTTGTAGTGAAATGCGTGGGTGGCATACTCTAGGGTGTGATGGAGGATAGTGTCTAGAGACAATTAGAATAACGTTAAAAAGAGTTTGAAAAAAACCCATAAAGGATAACATTTCAACAATGAAACTATAAACACATGTAATATGTATTAATATGTTGAAGTGCATATTTTCATATTTATATAGGCAGACTATATAATAAAAAAAATTGTGCAGTCTGAGACATACTAATATTCACCATCCTATTTTGCCTAATAAGACTTCTCTTCTTATTATATGGTAGAGCCGTAAAAAATATCCGCCTCCATCAACCAACTAAATAAGTTGTAATTAACAACATAAAAATAGCCAGAAAGCATTCATGCAGTATCATAGAGACATGGGAAAATCACTCTGCAATGGTTTTACATATAGAGATAACTTGTCCTGGTTGGTTCTACTGTAAAAACAGTTGTGTAACGTGTTCTATGGTTCTGGAGTCTGAGAAGAGAAACTGATCAGGTCACAGTGATGGCATCCAGGTAGTCTGGTAGTTCACTTTAAAACAGAATGACTGCGTTACACACTTCAGGTTTAGTTTGTTGGAAATGTAAAATTCAGAGTTTGTGGGGTTTAAACCTTACTAGGGACTAAAAGTCAGGATATCTTGGACTACATCCATTGTGAGCATCATTTTTTAAACTCTCTTGTGTGTGTCCCAACTTTATGGAAGTGCAATAGTAAGTCACTCGAAGACCCCATTTAACACCAATAAAATATCAGTGGCAAACATAAATCGTCCAGATCTGGCTTCAGTCATGTCTTTATTATTCAATGTGAGTGAGAATATTCATTTGTGTCATATCACATTCACATATTAAGCGTGAAAAAGTAATAAATAACGTAGCACTGTAAATGCTGTTCACTGTGTAGGTAATGAACAGGCAGGCAGAGGAAGAATCATTTCTTGAGAATTGTGTTCAGTCTGTTCTTTCACACTCAACACAGTGTGATTGAGACATAGAGAACATGGATCATCAGTCAATGTGCGACTTATAAAATACTTTTTACTTTCTTCAAGAAACTTATAGTGTTAATGTCCATCCTTTAAAGGGAAGGATTTAAAGCAACAGGAATACTGTACATTCACCTACAGAGTGTAGTGGATATTGGTGACTGAAACTATTACAAAGTATTACAAAATATTCAGATTTCTGTAATAGGACAGACTAGCAGAAACTGAAGGAACAATGTTAAGCTACAAACTGCTCACGTTTACGACCCCACCCCTTTTTGTGGCAATCACACATGCTCTTCTTCTGCTGCTGCTCTACTTCTGCTGATCCTCTTGTGCTGCTCTTCTTCTGCTGCTGCTCTACTTCTGCTGATATTCTTCTTGTGCTGCTCTTCTTCGGCTGCTCTTTTCCTGTTTGCCAAATGGGAAACTGCAAATGCTGCATCCTCCTGCACCGTGAGAGGCCTCCCGCAGCTATACTGAATCCCTGCTGCACAAGGCCGGCCTCAGCAACTCTCGAAAGGAAGAGACTTTGAGAAAAACACTCTGAATCGACTGAGGCCTGATGAGGCTGCACCAAGGACCCCCAGCCAAAGGGGGGGTGAGATGACCCAGCGACATGTTGACAGAGAGCGCGGAGAGCATCAAGCCAAAAGTCCAAAGAACTGACGCCAACTGTCCAAAATGCCGATGTCCAAACAGAACCTGCTACCACTCCCACCAGCGAATATTATTATCATTATGAACAGAGTGTGAAGAGGTAACAGTGTTGACGTTAAAGAGATACCTACTGAAGTTAGCATGCTAACAGCTAGCTGCTCCGTCCAGCCTGTAATACCACGTGTTCCTCTAGAGGTGATAGTGAGTCAGTGTAGCTCCAGTCTGCCTCAGTGCAGAGGCAGAAGAACAGCTGCCTGACTCTTACCTCTTACAAATATTACAGCCACGTGTCTGTTTTATAGTTTGCTTATTGTATTACATTCAAAGTGGCAGAAACGAGAACCCCCCCGCACCACCTCTCTCTGTCCTTATTGAACCTTTTAATGATTAGATGCTTGATGCTATTACTAATGAGGAAATTAGGAATTAAATAAGCATTGATTAGGTTTAGACCCAAACTAAGATCTCCCTAAAATGTATATCGCTTCCCTGGTGCTTTTTAAACTCTCAACTGTTGACAGGTGCATTAATCTATTAAAAGTCAATTTAACGGGTAAACTTCAAATAAAGATAATATCCTCACTGATTCTACCTGGTGACACGTGGCCCACTTTCATTCATAAATTGTTCCTCGTTTCATTGTACTCATTTATTCATCTTTCTGTTTTAATAGTTTTGTTTTGTTGTTATTAGTTGAATAAACATTTCATTTATAGAGAACTTGATCCTGTGAGTTGCGTGTGTATGAAATGTCAGGTCCCTGTACACCGGGCCAGAACTCCGTAGCAGCCTTCAAATTATGAGACTACATTAATTATGACTATCAATCTTTCTTTATAATGGGTGATATTACATTCTGTTACTCAATATAAAACTAAGTGTTTCTGATAATTGAAGTTGAGTCCCATCACTCTCCTCTTGTTGAAGAGCAGCTAAATGACTTTACTGGTTTAACCTTTAGTGGAGAGTTTTGGTGTTTCATGATGGTATGATATCAATGCTGTTTCAGAGGCTTTCCAAAATGACAACAGGGTTTCAGGGAAAATTGTAAATACTTGTCATTGAGTATTAACTGGAGGTTACAGTTGATATTTAACTAGGTTATACTACTCACCACAAGCTAAATAAATAGAATTACTGCCAACCAATACAAACACTCTTCCCCTGTTGTGTGATCATCATTATTAGTCCGTGGCTTTACATAGCAAATAATGGGCAAGAAAGTGTTGACGTGTAACATATAGCCACAGTGTGTTTGGAGTTAAGATGAAAGGTGACATGTCACAGACTGGTGAAAGGTTAGAGGTCAGTTTTCAGAGGAGTCGGTCTCTTCCGTGGAGCCATCGCTTTCCACCTCTATCTTCCTCCTGTGGTGGATGTTCCTCCTGGGGGAGGCCTTCCTCTGCAGCACCTCCTTCAGCCCCCCCACCGCACTGCCACTGCTGTTGCTGCCAGGACTCACTGAGATCTGGGCGATTCTGGACAGAGATATTCAGAGAAGAAAAGAAGATAGAAGAAGAAAGGAAAAAAGAAAGCAAAGAAGACATGAAGTAGAAGCCAAAAAAAGTAAAGAAATGAGGACAACAAAATGACAAAAGACCAAAAATAAAGAAAAATAAAAGCATGTTAAAATGTGTTGGCTTGTTATGATAGTCATTTTGTGTGTGTGTGTGTGTGTGTGTGTGTGTGTGTGTGTGTGTGTGTGCTCTCACAGTTTGTCCAGTTCCTGGTCCATCTCTGGGTCAATGAGCAACTCTGCCTTGCTGGGTAATGCTCCTGAAGGAAGAGGGACAAAAGAGAAGATTTTAAAGCAGTATTAATATATATTTCTTAAATGTGTAATGATGTTAATTGTTCTGTGTAATGTGAAAGGTGTCACTTGTAGTAATCCTCCCAGAGAATTGTAACCACCTCTGCTGTTCTACAGAGCTTTTCAGCCTCTTTTAGATTATTGTATGGGTTTTTACATCACGTTGACTGTTTGGCTCATCAACCCTGTAGCAGGGTGTTTGCAGCAGAAAAAAAACACTTATCAGCACTTAACAGCACTTACAAAGTTGGTAACTAGTTGGTAAACATAGTGGAGGATTTAGCAGCTAAAGTGCCAGATATATAAGAGGAAATTAGAATTAAGCAAACTTGTAATTACTACTATTGTAACTCATCTTACTTGCTACATGAGAAAGTGGCAGACAGAATGTGCACACCGTAACCAGACCCTGTTGTTATTGATTTACTGACATAGCCATGAGGGCTAGAGGCAGGAGATGAAGTTAGCAAAGTCAAGTTTAGATTCAGTGGTAGGTCATGGTTAAAGGAATAGCCACATGAGGGCGAAGTACTGTGTTGATGGTTCACTAGCGGCTAAAATGAACACCGCCATATAAGAAGAGAAGTACAATAAGAAGAAGTATAAGAAGTATACTTCCCTAAGGGAAGGAAGTGTTATTTCGGACAAACTGATCGCCATGTAAGGCCAAAAATCAGTGTGAGCCGGAAAACAGAGATAGAGAGAGGGTGCGGCCGGAGCGATACTAAGAACAGGAAGTAGAATAAAAGGCCGAACGCAAAGGGAGACCGGGCTCTTCCTTCATGACACCAGTGGAGACCAGAGATGTGAGCTCGCTACCATCAGCCAAGAAAACTCAGAAGATTATCCAAGTTGACTGATCTACTGAACGGAGCACAAAAGTAGGAATTGCCAACAGCCAGACAACTTTGGATTCTGATTTAACTCTTGAGTTTTCTATGCTCACTCTGCTAAAGGAAGATTGGAACTGACGGAACCAAAAGACTTCAGAGGAACGAAGCCTTCAGTGGCCTCATGGCCATCTTGCAGCAGGAAGGGCGAATCCCCTGCCCCTGCTAAATCTCTTTAATAAAACTTAATCTTTTAGATTAATGCATCGTTGTGGACATTGGAATGACTAACTTTGTAAAAGGTGTGATAAGGTCTGGTAATTAACATTACATAGGTTTCCATAAAGGTTTTCTTTAGTCATAGAAAGTAACATATCCTTGAGGCCTATACCTGGACACTAAATCCAACCTAATCTTTAACAAGAGCACAGATCACAGAGGAGTGCTGCCGTTTGTGTAGCGCGGACGATTTTGCTAACTGATTTCAGGGCTATTCGTTCAGCAGTAGTGTTGGAGTAAGCAGGATAGACGTCTGAATATAGGTAGTACAAGCGAGGCTAAATCTCTTCACTGCCAGCTTAAACAGATTTTATTAAGCCAATAAGGTCAGACTCTTTGGGCTTTAGGCTCTGACCCTTTAAACAGAGTTGGTCTAGATGCACCTTAGGTCCACCTGAGGTGTAATCTACGGGATCTAACAGTATGCAAGCAGCAGGTAAAGCAGCAGCAGCGGCTACTTAACTGTGTTAAATGGCCGAAATCAGCAGGCCAAACTACAATAACCAACTTCGTCCTTGATGATCTTGATCAGCAAAAGCTATGATAGTTAAGCAGCAGAGCACATTAAGGTTCAGAAACTGAAACTTTAAACTGCTTTACTGAAAACAATAAGCATTACTGGAAGTCGAGCTTAAGTCGCCATAACTCAACATTGGTTGACTGAAGGTTAGGTTCAGTTATATTCACTTACATTGACATATGTTTACCATTACAACTGATTCAGTACAAGTACAGTTAACATAACTGTGAGCTCACCCGCTCACACAGGGAAATAAGACGCGGGACAGTCCGTTCGGGACACAAACAATGGTTTATTTAAGGCAGCTTCCCACGTCGCCTTCCCCTGGCACCGCATTCTCCAGCCCTCAGCTACCGCTCCCGCTGACGCTGATGCCGTTTCAGCCTCCGTCTCAGCCTCAGTCTCAGCCTCCCTCTCAGCCTCTCTCTCAGCCTCCGTCTAGCCTCCGTCTCAGTCCGACAGGAACCCAGCCTACTGCCAGCCAGAACCAGGTCATCGGCGTGCTTTTATTGTGCGACTGATTACCTGATTCCGTCCAGCTGCCTGACCTCCAGCTGAGCCACTCCCATCTCCTCCCCAGCCACCACACCCACATACTGCCACATACCCCCACTGCCCGACTCAGGCCGGGAGCCCACCGGTCGCAAGCTGATGATGACGTCATCCAGGTAGGCAGCAGCATATGCTGAGTGTGGTCGCAGCACCCGGTCCATGAGCCGCTGGAAGGTGGCAGGGGCTCCAAACAACCCGAACGGAAGCGTCACGGATTAGTACAAGCCGTACGGTGTGGAGAAAGCAGTTTTTTACTTAGACTCTGGAGGCAGGGGAATCTGCCAGTAGCCCTTGGTCAAATCCAGTGTCGTATAAAAACAAGCCGTGCCTAGCCGATCCAGGAGTTCGTCAGCATCGAATTTGGACACCTCATTAACCCTGCGATAGTCCACACAGAACCGTACTGACCCGTCGGCCTTGCGCACCAGTACGACGGGACAGCACCAGTCACTGTTGGACTCTTCTATTACACCCATCTCCAGCATAGCCTGAAGCTCTGCCTGAACAATTTTCCTCTTGTGTTCAGGCAGCCGATAGGGCCGTGAGCGCACCGTCACGCCCGGGGGCGTCTCTATGTGGTGGCGTGCGAGAGTGGTGCGCCCGGGCAGGGGGGAGAACACATCAGCAAACAGCCTTTGCAACGTGGCAACGTCTGCCCTCTGACTCAGTGAAAAATGGCTGTCACAAGAGACCGGGGCTGATTTGCCCGTCTTTTCTACCTCCGGTCCCAACTCATCTTTCTCCATCACCGTAGTAGCCAGAGAGGCAGAGGCCACCTCCCTCCATTCTTTTAGGAGATTGAGGTGGTAAATCTGTGCCGCTCCCCCCCTGTCCGATCGCGCCACCTCGTAATTGGCGTCCCCCACTCGCCGTGTGACCACAAAGGGCCCTTGCCACTTTGCGAGTAATTTGGAGCTAGTGGACGGGAGCAATACAAGCACTTTATCTCCCAGTGTAAATTGACGCAGTCGCGACCCTCTGTTATACAGGCGCTGCTGACGCTACTAGCCTGGAGCAAATTTTCCCGTGATAACTGACCCAGTGAATGGAGTTTTGCTCTCAGGTCCAGCACATATTGAATTTCGCTTTTGCTGGTGCTTGGACCCTCCTGCCAGTTTTCTTTTAGCAGGTCCAACACACCCCGTGGCTTCCTGCCAAACAATAATTCAGCCCCGAGCCTCCCCGCCATCCCCCTCGAAGGGCCCCTCCTCCTCCGAAACCCCACTCAACACCTCACACAACTCACATGCCCCTACTGCACGGGAACGCACCCCCATAGCCTTCCCCACTAGCCTATGGAACCCCGGCCAATTCGTTCCCAGAATTAGGGGGTGCGTAAGGCGAGTACTAACTCCAGCCTTAACCCTATGTTTTGTGTTTTCCCCCTGAACGAAATGGTAATAGTCACCACCGGGTACTCGTGAATATCACCATGAACACACCTCACCCTCACCCACGACGCTTCCACCAATGCCCCGGGCCGAACCAAGCGCTGGTGGATCATGGTTTGTGTACAACCGGTGTCCAGCAGGGCCTGGTGTATACCCCCCTGTATACATACCGGTACACGGTATGTCCATTCCGGATCGGGGGAGGAGTCTGGCGGTCCCGCAACCCGGACCAACTGTCCGACCTCCATGAGTGGGCACTCACGCCGGAAGTGGCCGTGTCGCCCGCACCGCCAGCAATCCTGCCCCGCCGTTTGAGGACCCCCTCTGGGTGCCCGAGGACCAGACCCGCCGACTGGGCCCTGTGGAGAAACAGACGGGATATCAGGGGGGTTGCCGGCTGCCGCGGCACCGGCAGCGCCGTGAAAGTGCCGGGGGTCGGTTGTCACTGCCCCCGCAGGGAGCCTCCTCCTCCGGGCTGGGGTCGGCCGGCCCGCTGGGACGCTCGGTAACCCAGCTTCCTCCCTCATGCTCCGCCGGGGAAGGGAGAGATGGTCCTCCGCGAGGACGACGGCAGCCTCTAGACTGCTGGGCCGGTGGCACTGGACCCAATTTGCCGTGGAGGAAGGTAACCCGGCGACAAACTGTTCCAGCACCACCTTCTCTACGACGTCCTCTGCGGAGCTGCTCCCTGGCTGAAGCCAGCGCCTCGCCGCCTCTAAGAGCTGCTGCGCGTAGGGGAAGGGCCGGCCGGCGTCCTCGAAGGAGAGCCCCCTGAACCGGCGGCGGTGTCCCTCCGGCGTGCCTCCCAGCCGGTCCAGGATGGCCCTCCTCAGCTGGTCATACGTCTGGCGAGAGGACGCCGGCAGACTGTGGGCCGCCAACTGCGCTCACCCAAACAGCAGGGGTAGCTGCCGCATCCCCCACTCCCCCCTCGGCCACCCGCACGCCGCCACCATGCCCTCGAAAATGTCCAGGTATGCCTCCGGGTCATCCTCGGAGGTCATCCTCAGCATGGCGACGTGCGGCGGTCGGGCCGGGCTCGTGGAACACTCACCCTCCCGAGTGGCCGGTCGCTGCAGCAACTCCTGCAGGAGAGCACGGTCCTCGCGCTGAGCCACCGCCATCTCCGCGAGAGCCTGGCTCTGCTGTCGCTGTAGGGTGGCTGTGCCCTCCTGCATCGCGGCGAGGAGCTGGAGTGCGTGCCACAGCGGACTTGGTGGCGATTCTCCCTCCGACATGGTCCCTGTTCAGGCGCCAGATGTGAGCTCACCTGCTCACACAGGGAAATAAGACACGGGAGAGTCCGTTCGGGACACAAACAATGGTTTATTTAAGGCGGCTTCCCACGTCGCCTTCCCCTGGCGCCGCGTTCTCCAGCCCTCAGCTACCGCTCCCGCTCACGCCGTTTCAGCCTCCGTCTCAGCTTCCATCTCAGCCTCCCTCTCAGCCTCTCTCTCAGCCTCCGTCTAGCCTCTGTCTAGCCTCCGTCTAGCCTCCGTCTCAGTCCGACAGGAACCCAGCCTACTGCCAGCCAGAACCAGGTCATCGGCGTGCTTTTATTGTGCGACTAATTACCTGATTCCGTCCAGCTGCCTGGCCTCCAGCTGAGCCACTCCCATCTCCTCCCCAGCCTCCACACCCACATACTGCCACATACCTCCACCGCCCAACTCAGGCCGGGAGCCCACCGGTCTCCCCGGCATTCTTAAATGACATTCATAAAATGACAGTGCTCATATTTTTATGTTGAACAACTTTATTTTTTTTATAGTGCATTAATATTTTCAGCGTAATTTAGCTATCTTTCCATGATGATAGCGGCGCTGAATGCACACATTTAAACCAATAATCCAAACACATGCCTTTAATAGGAGCGTTTATACAAACATATTTTATTGAAAACATATTAATAATTATATTTAATAAAAATGAAAAGGACCTCTTTAAATAACTAAAAGCAGGAACTAGCACATAATACTGTAATCTGAATTTTAAGTTCTCTCCAATTTATTCTGGTAGTATTAGTAGAGAAATGTGTAATGTTAAACCTACCAATAGTTTGGTTGATGGCCTCATGTTTAGCCAGGCTCATTAGGAAGCTGTAGTAAGAGACTTTGTTCGTCTGCTCCAGGACTTGCCTCATACAGGACCTGGGAGGATGACTATACACACACGCACACACACAAAAGTCAGATAAAACACACGCATAACAACAAAGAAGAAGAAGAAGAAGAAGAAGAAGAAGAAGAAGACGCAGTGCTCAGGAGGCTAACTGGCGAACTCTCCAGCTACCAGTCCACAATCTGTACTTGGTCCATGCGGGGACTAGAACGGTGACCCACAGGTTACCAACCCAAGTCCCTACGGACTATGAAAAATAAGTGCTACAATTAGTGCTCAACACCACTAATACTGTTTATATTCAGATGACATGATATGTAACATTACTTCTCTTTTTCCTACTGAGACCTGTCTATTGTCCCGCCTGCATGTGTTTAGAGCAACCTGCTGCTTCGTCACCCTGACATTCAACCACACAGATACATCATATGGCAAAACCCCCGTTACTGAGTCGGTGGTGGATAGGCCAGCAGGGAGTTGGGATGCCCTGCAGAAGAGGTGTGATGTCTTACTGCAGTAAGTTACTAAGTTAGAATTCAAGGAGTTGTGTGCCTATCTCTATAGTTATGCATGGCTAGTTACAATGTGTGTAGGTGGCAGGGGTTTTATAAGGACAGTGAATTACTTCAGCAGTGACGAAATGACTTTGCGCAGCCAGTGAGTGAGGACTAGAATGTATACAGTATGTGTGTTTTACCTGCATTTGAACCTGTCAGAGAGGGCATCTAAACACTGAGCCAGAGTGGATGGTTCCACTCCGTCCTGCTGCTGCTCCCCCTTGTTGTTCTCCTCTACAGACACGGAGGGGAGCTGCTCGATGGAGGTGGACGTGGGAACGATGACAGTGTTCGGACTCTTCCCTGCTAACAGATCCTGGTAGATCACCAGCACGCTGTCCAGGAATTCTTCAGACACAGGGGATAAGAGCCAGTTGGAAGTCAGGGGGTTGAATTCTGTTTTATTCAGCTTTTGGTTGAAAATGGGATTAGACTGCTAACAATGACTTTCATCATAAATTTTATATTTGATTTGATATAAATCCATTTTCTTCTTTTTTTTTAATCAGATATCTGAAGACAGAAATGATGACAGCTTCTCATCCTAAAACTAATTAATCAACAATTAGAGTTTTATCCCATAATGAGCTAAACAACAATCAAACTGTAATGAAAAAAGTCATGGTTAGACATATACAACATATGTATAACATATCATTTACTATAGAGAATCAAATTAAAACTGTTTGAAATTGATTCTATTGTGAAATATTTGGAAACAAATACAAATCATTAACACACCCATATTAACAAACGTTACAGCCAAACTGAGTGAACAGAGTATACAAGCCCGGACATACTCTACATAAGCAATATGAAGCAGTAGTTTATATTGTACCTTGGTAATAGAACTGCAGCTGGAGGGCAAAGAGGAAATCAGAAAACGACATCATGCAGTCTATGGCGTCGTCCATCAGAACAATTCTACAGGACAAGAAAGGAATATAAGCAGATAACAACAGTTTACAGAAGTCTTCTGTCAACCGATACATAACAACTGTCCTAAAAGTAACACATGTCAAAGAAAACACAGTATGCACATAGGAACCAAAACATTTGAGCAGACTGCAACATGAAAATATATATATTTTTAATTGTCCATTAAATGTGAAGGGTGACAATTCAGCACATAATGACTGACTTTCTTGTTATGTCTGTAATAACGTATACATAGCACTGTCATGTACAATATACACAATATAACTACATGATGACGACTGCACTGAACTTAGTGGACATTCTATTCGATCTACAGTAAGTACCCTATAGTAATTGGCATAGTAAACTGAAAAGGTATATTTTCACAGGATGCCATTTTAAAGTTGTGGTAATGAAACCAACAAAGGGGTGATGTTTTTGGATTGGTGAACATAAGTACAAAGAAAGCCTGGTCAAAAGAGTTTGATGAAATAATAATATAATAATAATAAGTGTAGTGTGTTGTCTGGCGTATCTGTGTACTGACCTGGCTGCATTCTGCACCATCTCCAGAGGGAAGTCTGGACACAATAACTGCAGCAGAGACCTGTACTCCAGCATGGACAGCAAGTCTGGAATACAACTTATTTTAGTTACAGAGTATACAACAGTGAAGCACTGATTTAGTTATAGAAAGTCAAACTTACCAGTCAAGTAATGAAGTCAATGAATTAACATTTGGAAAGTAATGACAGTACATTACTGTGCATTAGACGTGACCTCCTGTCATTAATTCACTTACCAGTCTGTAAAAACTAAGTTATAACATAAACCTAGCCTTATATAGAGAAGGGGCAATTATTTAATGACTATCACAATCTAACCGTTATCAAGACTAAAAACTTTACATTCTAATTATTTCTGGCTCTGACTCACCTCCACTCTTGCCGATCTGTCTGTAGCATCTCCAGAAGACTCTGATGAAGGAAGCTCTGTTGTGTGGAGTGGCCCTGATGTAGTTATACTCTCTGAAGAGCACGTGGTTACCGTTCTTTACACTGCTGAAACTACAAACACACAGAGACAAATTACAAAAAGAATCAAAGGTCCACCTTAAAAATTAGAGGGAAAGACAAATATGTATTACTGGCTTTCTGTATCACATTTATAAAGGCAAATTTGCAGTATTAGATGAACAAATGCTCATATATTAGCACTGGCTTCGAATGCATTTCTTAAAAAAGAAAATCAGTCACTACAATGGCTAATGAATTAATGAGAGTATACACTGTATACCTAATAATGGGCAAGCTGTTTTGGGGGTGGTTTGCAATATGAACATTTTAGTGAATTTCCAGTTTCATTATTGTCTGTATGTTTCCAATATCATCTTTGTGGACTGGAGATATGTAATTAAAATAAATGTATTAGCCTCCGACACGCTACACCAGTCAAAAGAACAATGGACCGACAGAATACCCCTCTATGTGTTGAGTGTCACATACTATTCAGCAAAGTAGCGGATCACCCCAAAATGGGTATATTCCTCTTTATGTTCCAGCAGCTGGGTCACTGCATCACTCAGGTAGAACAACACATTACTGTCCGCTGTGAGACAAATAAACACAACATCACAGTCACACACACACGGATACGGAGACGATATAACAGTTAGCTAGTTGATAGTTTCAATAAATGTATTGACGATATACAGATGAGACAGAGTGATCATAAGATAGCTCACAACTGTAAAGTGAAAATAAACACCAAAAAGGAGCTAGCTAAAGAGCTCCACTGTTAGCACCGCACAGATAACACGGAACCTACCGAGGTACTCGTCATCTGGGACGGCGGAACTAAAACGGTTCATTCTGGTCGTCCTTTCAGGAGATAACGTTGAAATGAACATGAATAAACTTGACGTGTTTTTAGCTATGATCAGCAAACTATCTAGCTAGCTATGTACACAACTGAATACATTTATTTCCTTAGCCTTGGGATTTCACTAGCTATAGCACTGACCGTTCGCATCTAGGTTCTAACATCAAGCGCCTTCATGAAAACAGCAGGATGTTGTGAGTTACATTAATTAAAGGCCCCCAAACAACAAAGCACACAAAGGTTCCTTTGCTATTTTCCACACCATAATAATAATAATACAATATTTATTATTATTATTACTATTATTATAAAAAAATATACAAGTGAGTTTAAGTGTGGCTGCAGTCCGCTGCAGCAATAGACACATTTAAGTTAGGTTGTATTATTTGTGTTGATTATCATTCAGTAACATGCCTGTTATATAGTCTATGTTATAGCCAATATTTAGGCTAGTTGTGTGGTTCCTGGACTTCAAGGCCAGAAAGGATTCAATTAAATTGTAATTGCAACACCAAATTCCTCATTATGAACTAGCAGGTCTGCTTGCAAGATGTTGAGTCTTTCTTATATCAAGTACTACAGTACTTCTCTGTGGAGCGAACTCACACTTGATTCTGTTTCGCAGGAGATGAATACTTAACATAGAGAGCAATTGCCATTTACATCACTGTTTATTTCCTCTACCTGGCTTGTGTGAGATTTAAAAAAATTTCTCTTTTTTTACTGTCCACACTTTCTATTTTATTGCTGTTTTACTGCAGTGCTTTGTCGACTACATATGTCAGTATAATTATGTTAACAGCAGTGTCATCTAACATTGAACTTCTTTTCTCCACAGTAAAGTGTACTATGCACAATCAGGCACTCAATTTTTGCATAAAGTCTCTTGGACTGTTGGTAGAGACTGCTGAATGCAGGCCTATTTACAATGTAATTTAAAAACAAGGTATTTCTCTATTTGAGTGGTAGGTGTCTGCACCCTGTGCTACTATATTTAGATATTTTACATGGCATGTAATTTAGTGACACTTCTGCCCCATAATGACTGTGTCTGCCCCACAACTCATTAATAAAATCAATGGTAAACAGGAGAGGAATTATACATAAACAACTAATAGAAATGAACACCACCACTGCAAAAGTGAAACTAAATAGAACATATCTGTCCCCCCCACCCCGGACGTCGACGTCGATGTGGACGTTGATAATAACAGCCTTAATATTGCGTTTATCTCATTAGATTTAAGTTTGAGTTCAGTCAGAATGTACATGAACCAACTCACTGTTTAAACTCTGGACCTTGTTCCGGCATATGGTATTGAAATTGGACATTTATTTATCTATCCACATAATCCTCTTTTATCAGACCATTTTTTAACTTTTGAAGTCCTGCTACTGGACTACAAGCCATTAGGCAAAATATCCTCCGCTCGATGTCTATCTGATAGTGCTGGAGCTAAATGTAAGGAAGTGATTCCATCAACATTTTATTCATTACCATGTCTCAATATCAATGTAACGGAGGACTCCTGTGATAACTTTAGTCCCAAATGAATCATCTTGTTGATAGAGCTGCAGCCTCACTGCGGATGACACTCAACTCTGTCGCTCCTCTAAAGAAGATAATAAAACAGAGAAAGCCAAAACCTGCAAACTAAAAAGAAAGCTGGAAGAATCTGGTTTAGTCTGGCTGGATAATCTTAAATCATATAAGAAGGCTCTCCGTAAAGCCAGAGCAGCTTATTACTCTTCATTAATAGAAGAAAATAAGAACAACCCCAGGTTTATTTTCAGCTCGGTAGCCAGGCTGACAGAGAGCCACAGCTCTACTGAGCCTTCTATTCCTATATCGCTCAGTAGTGACGACTTTATGAGCTTCTTTAACGATACAATTATAATTATTAGAAACTAAACTAATCACCTCCTGCCCTCAATCTGTAAAGACCTATCTTCAAACACTGGAACCTTAAAAACAGCTGGAACACCTGAAATATATCTAAATCAAATCAAATCAAATTTTTTTATATAGCCCAATATCATAAATTACACATTAGTCTCAGTGGGCTTTACGGACCTTAGACCCTTGCACCGCACAAGGAAAAAACTCCCTAAAGGAGACCCAACAATTAAAGGAGAAACATGTTCTGGGATCCCTCTCCCAGGACGGACAGACTGTAATAGGTGATGTGTGTACAGAATAAACAACATAGTTAAAATACAATATAGACAATCCATGCGACAGAAATGATGATGTGATCATATATTAAAAAGATGAATCCAGGAGGATGTCAATAAAAAGCTTTCCTGTGTCTCCAAAAAAATATATATATATACTGTACATATATTAGCGTGAGCGTCAGGCAAGACCAGAGAAACAGGCGCAGCCATGATTCATGATCCAGACATAACCTTTAATAGTGGCAACCTGCCAGATGAGAGACACAGAGACTCCGGGGATGAGGAGTTAGTAACATGCATTTATTAAGAGACATGAATACATATAGATAGAGAGGGAGAGGAGGAGAGAGAGAAAGATAGGGAAAAGGAGGAAAAGAGAGAAGTGAGTCCCCCGACAGTCTAAGCCTATAGCAATATAACTAGGGGCTGGTCCAAGGCAAGCCTGAGCCAGCCCTAACTATAAGCTTTATCAAAGAGGAAAGTCTTTAGTCTGCTCTTAAATGTGGAGAGGGTGTCGAGACTGATTTTCTCCGATCGTCCTTAACCAAGTAACTTCAACAATTTCTTCGTCTAAACCATCAACCTGTCTCTTATATCCGATTCCAACTAAGCTGCTTAAAGAAGTTTTAACCTTAATTAACACCTCGTTATTAAATATGATCAACCTGTCTCTATTATCTGGCTATGTACCAGAATCATTTAAAGTGACCGTAATAAAACCTCAGTCGCAAAACAGTTGTGTGATTTTTTTTACATAACAATAGTTTATTTGAGGTTTTTCAGTCTGGATTTAGAGTTCATCATAGCACAGAGACGGCTCTGGTGAAAGTTACCAATGACCTTCTATTGGCATAAGACAAAGGACTTATCTCTGTTCTTGTCTTGTTAGACCTTAGTGCTGCTTTTGACACTGTTGACCAGTACATTTTACTACAGAGACTGGAACATTTCATTGGCATAGCAGGAACCGCACTGAACTGGTTTAAGTCCATTATATCTGAACGATCTCAGTTTGTACGTGTTAACGATGAATCCTCCACGCAAACCAAAGTCAGTTATGGAGTCCCGCAAGGTTCTGTATTTGGACCTATTCTATTCACCTTATATATGCTTCCTTTAGGCAATATTATAAGCAATATTAACCATAAACTTTCATGGTTATGCGGACGATACCCAATTATATCTATCAAGCAAGCAAGATGAAACCAATCAATTATCTAAACTTCAAGCATGTCTTAAAGACATAAAAACTTGGATGTCCTGCAACTTCTTGATGTTAAACACAGACAAAACTGAAGTTATTATACTTGGCCCCAAACGCCTTCGTAATGTATTTTCTAATGACATAGTAACTCTGGATGGCATTAACTTGGCCTCCAGCACCAACGTAAGGAATCTCGGTGTTATCTTTGATCAGGATATGTCCTTTAACTCCCACATAAAACTAATTTCAAGGATTTCCTTCTTTCATCTACGTAACATTGCAAAAATAAGGCACATCCTGTCTCAAAAAGATGCAGAAAAACAAGTCCATGCATTTGTTACTTCAAGGCTGGATTACTGCAACTCCTTATTATCTGGTTGTCCCAAAAAATAAATTCTTCTCCTGACCTACAAAGACATTAATGTTCATCTTATTCTAAAGATCTCATAGCACCTTATAACCCAACTAGAGCATTGTACTCCCAGAATGCAGGGTTACTTGTGGTTACTAGAGTCTCTAAAATGAGAACCAGCTCCCAGTTTGTGTTCGGGAAGCAGACACTCTCTCCACATTTAAGAGAAGGCTAAAGACTTTCCCCTTTGATAAAGCTTGTAGTTAGGGCTGACTCAGGCTTGCCTTGAGCCAAACCCCTATATATTATGCTGCTATTGTCATGGTGCGGTTAAAAAGAGGCCCCAAGCATAGTACACACAACAGGCAGGTTGCAAACAAAAAGCAAGCTTTAATAAACAAAGCTGAATTCAACACAATGGTATAAAACAAAACTGAGGGAACAGGCCAAGGCAACAGAAAACAGGACAAACCAGGTTGGCACAATGGCACACCAGGATCAACGCAGGGATAAACACAGAATGAACTGAGACTAATGTGTAGTTTGTGATATTGGGCTATATAAATTAATAACATTTTATAATTTGCAGTTTTTGAAGCGCTACACTCTGACAAAGAATAATGCAGACAGATGAAAGGCTGGTGTCAAGTCTTACATATGTTAGTCTTATCAGTCACTGGCTGTCTTTGTACTTCCTGTTTTATTTTGTATTTACTTCATTGTGTGTTTTCCCGCTCCTCGTGAGCGTCTGCTCGGCCCCTGATTGTTTCCACCTGTGCCCACTCACCTCATGTTAAATAGTCCTGTCTCCTCTTGTCTTGTGTCAGTTTGTCTTCTTATGTCCTTGTGTCGTGAACCTGGGTACCAGCCTTACTCTCTCTCTCTGTGTCTGTGTCTCTGTCTCTGTCTCTCTGTCTGTCTGTGTCTCTCTCTCTCTGTCTGTGTCTCTCTTTGTGTCTCTGTCTGTCTGTGTCCGTCTGTCTCTCTGTCTGTCTGTCTCTGCTCTCTCTGTCTGTCTGTCTTTCTCTGTCTCTCTCTCTGTCTGTCTGTGTCTCTCTCTTTCTCTGTCTCTCTCTCTGTCTGTGTCTCTGTCTGTCTGTCTCTCCGTGTCTCTGTCGGTCGGTCTGTGTCTCTCTCTCTGTGTCTCTGTCTGTCTGTCTGTCTCTCTCTGTGTCTCTGTTTGTATGTCTGTGTGTCTCTCTCTGTGTCTCTGTCTGTCTGTCTCTGTGTCTCTCTCTCTGTATGTCTGTGTCTCTCTCTGTCTGTCTCTGTGTCTCTCTCTTATTTGTCTGTTTGTCTCTGTCTGTCTGTCTCTCTCTCTGTGTCTCTGTCTGTCTGTGTCTGTCTCTGTCTGTTTGTCTCTGTATGTCTGTGTCTCTCTCTCTGTGTCTCTGTCTGTTTGTCTGTGTCTGTCTCTCTCTCTATGTGTTTCTCTCTCTGTGTGTCTCTCTCTCTCTGTGTGTCTCTCTCTCTCTCTGTGTCCGCGTATATATTTTTTTACACGAAACACAGGAAAGCCAAAGCTGTTATCAAAAACCAAATTCAAATAACGGACCGGTTTTTGATATTTACTTTATTAATTTTTCTCGTTTTTTTTTCTCGGAAACAATCTTTCTGACGACGTTAAGCATATTTATATACATGTGTTTTATAAAAAATCATTTAAAAAAAAAAAGTGTAACTTTATGCAAGCTCTGTACGTAACTGTATTTCTCTGACTCGCAATACCTGTCAGATTTACCACGGATAAATGTCAACAATGTGAACAGATTATCAACGTACTTTCACCTGTGCCCACCAGGAAACGCAAGAAATGTTTCAAGTTGTTCTTATCAAGTTATGTCCACAATAACGAGGGTGAGTAATTAAACTTATGTCTGTAACGTTAACCTTTGTGTTTTTCTTCATAGAGTACGGACCGTATTTGCATTTTTAATTAACCAACTTTTTATTTTTCATATGTAAGGGTGTTATGCTACAGGTCCATGAATTCAGATGAGCTCTACATTCTACATACAACCCCACTTCAAACAATCCAAACTGTCCCTTTTAAAGTCTCTTGAGGTGACATGGTCACTTGCAGAGGAAGATCCACTGATTCAATAAATACACAGAGACAGTGACGTGATAAAAGAGAACAGGCCTCTTTTGTTTTAGCTCTATCTACATGCATAGGTGCCAGTAATGTCTGTTGATATGTTACGATTATTGTCAATAAACATGAATGTTGAGAAGTATATCTGGTCTTTCTTAAATCACTGTAGTTTTTCAGAGCAATTAGTACGAAATACTTGTTCAGTTTTTTCTTTTCTTTTTCAGGGTAACATTTTGGTTTGGGAACATTGTGCTATTTTATGGAGTAAATAATAAGACATATCTTGGCTCTAGATCTTTTTTTTTATACTTTTTGCAACTTCTTATACAGACTTGTATGACTTCATATATTGACTGACTCCATGGACCTGTAGCATAACGCCCTCACACAAAAAAAATACAAAGTCTGTTCATTAAAAATGCTGTTCGTCCTCTGTCTATGGAGATAGCCAAATCATATGAAGAAAAACACTACGTTTAAACGTTACAGACATGTACGTATAATTACTCACCTTCGTTATTGTGGACATAACTTGATAAGAACTTGAAACTTATAAAACAATTAACTACATGTGAAAAATTAACAAAGTAGTTATCAAAAGCCAAAATCAGACCGTTATTTGAATTTTGTTTAGTCGTTTTTCGTTTTTAGATTCAGACAACCAAAAACGGCTTTGGTTTTCCTTTTTTTTGGTTTAAGCGAAAAATCAAACTAACAAAACGTACACAGGCCAAGCTGCAACCAGTCAAATCACATAGGTGTAAAGATTTTCATAGTTACAAGAAAGGCTTAACTTCAGAGCAGAGCAGCCCATCAAATCTGTTCAAGGATAAGCGATATATGTGATTGTCCAATCAGCAAATAAATGTCATACCTTGGGGGAGTGTCATAGTTCAAATGAAACCAATCGATGGCTTTTTCTAGTGACACATAATCAAGCCGCTAATGAGTAAAAATTTGATGTGCAATCTGTGAATCCAACATTATGTGGGGTGTACTACTGATGTTTCCTAGTCTATATTTTTTTATTCTTCATGCGCTGAGACCGACACAAATTATATGTATTAAACACAAGAGGAATGTAGTCAGGGTGGTGCCCGTGTCTCCGCCCCTAATCTATCGCTCCGCCCTTGGAGGCATTTCAAAAAGCTACAACAAGTTGGACGTAGGCAGCAGTGATAAGACCGGAAATTGGTGTTCATTTGTCTTTAAAATAAGAGCGCAAAATGTATTTGTTGCACAGAAAGACATACACAAATAAAATATATATTCCTTCATGTTGATTTACCTAAGAAATGTACGACTTCACAATATAGGGTTATTCATTTGATACTTTATATGAACTAATTAAACGTTGTAGCCGTCAGTTTTATTTATAACCGGAAGTTGTGCTTTCTCTTCTGGGAGGTACTGACAACGCTTGTATAAAGCTCCACTGGGCTTGTCCGTACTAGCGATCTCATTATCACCCCGGTCCAACTGGACAGCCAGCATCGTATTGTCTCCCTAGAAACGCAAACAGGTATCCCAGCGATATACAATTATTTTCTTATTTTAGTGAAAACTCGTATTTTGCTCTGAGCTAGCATGCTAGGATGTTGTGTTTCTGCAGCTGTAATTGTGAAGTGCGTTGTTAGGCCTGGATGTGTTGGCGGTTGTGGAAGGTTAGCTCATAGCCTTGTTTCTAAGAAGCTAACGACGGCTACCCACCTCTTGCAAACAATAAGGTCTCGCTAATAACATCTGCTACTAATACGTTTATACCTCATATGTTAACAAGTTACATATTAATTGTCAACGTGAGCTGTATTTTTGCTGTAGCGGCTTTAACCAGAATAAGCGGTGTAACGTGCTAACGCAGCAACTGTCATAGTCGTTGCTAAGTTTGCTAGTTAATGGCGCTAACTGACTAGCAAACTAGTAACTAACGACAGCTAGATGATGACCACTCCCAGTCTGAGCCAGCTGGAAACAACTTTGGTGACCACCAGTAAAATGGTTAGCTAGACGATCGCACTGGGCAAACGGTTACCAATCTATGATAATGACTGGCGGTATATGAAGGTGCAGTCTAATGTCTAAATGCACGTCCTCTTCAGGCCCCCTGTGTTGTTCGTTCTTGTGTGCAGTTCAAAAATTCAGTCTAAATTCCGGCGCTTTACTGCTACCTCCCTCATGCATACGCTCATACCTGTCCTAACATTACATGTGAAACACTACGTATAGCTGGGTGATATATTTATTTATAAGTCTTGTGATATGTGGCAAGACGTAGTCTGTGGTATATGGTTATATTATTTGAAATGTAACGTAAACGTTTTGTTTCAGTCCTAAAGGCTTTATTACGGTTCAGTGATGAACAACTCTGAACTAGACTGCTGTATCTATGTGGAATTAACCTTGAATGCGTCTGCCTGCTTGGATATCATCCACATCACTAATGTGTTTTCTCAGATTGTATACCCCCAACCAATTTAGATTGTATGTAAGCAACAATAGCTCGTCGCTTAAGCAAAACATCATTTTTACCAGAACGTTGAGTAGGGTGTTGGTAAGCCATGGTGGCTGACAATAAGAAGTATTTTTTTATTTGAAATGTTTTTAAAATGCATTACCGCCACGTACTGTGTTGGAGTGTGGACCAGAATTGCTCTGCCGACCTCTCTCCTCCCCGGCGGGCTGCGCCGCCACCGGGAAGATGAAACGAATATGCGGGTCGGTTTGTAGTTTCTGCCACTTTGGATTTAGTCCAATAAACAAAGTAACGTAACGTTACACGGACTACAGCCCCGGTTAACATCAGTGCCCAGTAAACACAGACGATCAGCTCCACGTGAAGATGATAAGACAGCAGAGTTTTCTGAGTGACTCAGTTTCAGAGTTTGGTTGGATTTTGGTATTCTTGCCCTGCTGGCTGACTGACAGGCATTACACAGGAGTAAATGCAATACACGATATAAAGAATAAATTAGAATACAATAAATGTGCCAAACTACTAAAACTAAAATATAAACATTAGAGATTGTATGGACCCAGTTTAGAGGTGAAATACTGCGTCCTATTTCTTTGGAGCAGCTAGCTTAGAAGGTGCAGGCAGTCTTTGCTTGTGACAAGATGACTCTTGGTACGGGCTCAACCACCTACCTTAATGAATAACCAAGGTCACAATAAATTGGCAATTTTTAAATGGAGTTTTGTGTCACATGTTGTGAACTTTTTAAGTATACTATTGTGGATCAATACGCCTATAAACTATTAGAAAAATAATACATTTGCTATGTTTGCATTGCTTATGTAAGACTGGCTCCAAGCTGACAACATTTTGCCGAGATGTGGGTGATGACTTTAGCCTAGAGATACTCGACTTGCATTATCCAGAGGCCACCGTTGCAAAATGACAGGATGCCATGGGCCATTTAGGACATGTCCTTTAGCACATTAACTGACACCCTGACCCCATGCTCTATTCTATTTTGAAGCTTTTTTTATGCACTTTGCTACCTCATTTACAAAAAAAAATAAAATAAATAAATAATAAAATAAAATTGTGAATCAATTTGTTTTCACTGACATAAAAATGGTCAGCAGGCTGCTGGTCAGAGCTGTAAATTGAGTATAACTGCTTTAGCCTGTTTACCAGACTCTGTTGGATCAATATGAAATATGAAGTCATAGCCCCTCCCTTAATGTGCATTAGACAATCACATGCTTGTATGCTTTGAAGTGGAAGTGAGTGCATATCACCAAGTAATTGACATTGCATCTGAAGAAATTACTTTACACGATTTTTGAGTTCAAAACAATATATAGTTTTAAGTATCTTTGGTGAAGCCCTCTTACAGTACTTGAGATTGAAGAAACTGTAAAAGCAACTAAACCAGAGCTTTTAATTTTTAAGTAATGGATTCGGTCTCAAAAATCCATTGTGGGCTGGACTCTAGTCGATATCCCCTTTTTATGTTCGCTTGTTTCAACTAAATTGAAATAGCTCATGTGTTCTGCCTTTCCTTAGGCTTAGGGTCACCTGAAATAGCTTGAAACTACTGATCCACATTACATACTGTAGATGGGTGACTAGATATTTGCTTGATATTTGGTTACAACAGCAGAACATGTTGTGGACTGTTTAAAACTGCACCCCAGGCAATTTGGAAATTTTTAGTAAATGCAGGGCCAGTTGTGTGTATCAGTCATGATTTATGATAGTGTAATTTGCTCCTGTGCAGTCCTAGTGTTGTTGAATGTCCCAAGAAGAGGTGTGACTGCTGCAGCTGAAAAGCCAATTTTTTTAAAATTTAAATTTCGGTTTCTGTTTTCAGGCAGTGGTCTCCTGACAGCAAGATTTTTGTGAGAAATTTTAGGGTTCACACAGAAAGTAATTCACAGATGAAATGCATCAAATGTAATCTTGTGTCAATAATGCTGTTGTTTTCCAGTTGAGTACCTTTTTAGGGGAAGCCCACCCCGGAGTGGCCACCATGGGGGACGATACCGAGTGGATGAAGCTTCCTGTCGACCAGAAATGTGAACACAAGGTGACTGATGTTTGTCCTCTGATATTCTCTGCGGTTTATTTCAATCTCATTCACTTGTTTTAAAAAGATTTCCTTTTGTTTGCCATATCTCTCTTATCCCATATACAACACGAGTACTCTATTATGAGAGAATGATGATATGTAGTGTTTACTTTTGTGTAGATTTTGGACCAGCTAATGGTTCCTACTCATCAGCTGGCATTTACTGCATCTCATCTTTACTCAAACAATTATTTTATTGTAAATTATAATTAAGTTTAATTCATTTCACAGGTTCACTAATTTAAACTATGACTTGCACAGTTTCCTCCTGATTGTTCTTACAGACTTGCTTATCCTGTTTATTTGAATTCTAATCCCCAAAAGGCTTTAAGTCTGGGATTAAACTAACACAAATCAAATCCAAGTCTTACTAACACCCTGTCATCAAGCATGACATTAGTGTTGATTATAATGTACTGTCAGTATATAATCAGGAAAAGATGCAATGCCATATGATGGTTATTTATAGTGTTTGGTTTAGGATTTTCTCAAACTTTTTCTCAAACAATGGCTTTGCTTCAAATAGGTTCCCAACTGGCTGCCTGTGTTGTACAGTCCAGTAGCATCTCAACCTCTGTCCGGATGGTTGAAGCATGAGGCTGGTTATATTCAGTATTCAGCTTATTGTATCCCATGACAAGACTCAGACCATGAGAAATGTTTGTGTAATAAGTACTTGCTGTGTATCAAAGCCTACTATCTTATTCCCCTGTGCCAAAGTACTCCATTGTTGTCCATGAACTATTAAAGAAACATCAATGAGCCACATTATTGCACTGGGAAAAATCTTCCTTCATTACCATGAACACAAACAAGTACAAGTGTGCTCTGTTTCTAGGTCTATCAAGCTTAAAGTAATGCAATCTAATACCTTGGTCTGTTTCTAACATTTAGTCCACCGCATTTACATCCAAGGTTGGACAAAATATCAATCACTTGAGTATAATGCAATAAGAACAATTAAATATACCTCCAAATATTAGTTGAAAATGTATACAAGTATTATAATGGATATATAGATTTCTGAAGTGGGAAAATCTATTTCAAGTTTTTCCTGGGGGAAAAAATGAGGCGGTACCATCCTGATGGTGTGCACACGTGTGTATGTGTACTGTGCCTACAACTGGCTCAAGCTAAAAAAAAAAAAAAAAAACATTTTTACAAACAATGTATTTTAGGAGTTCTAATAATTATATGATTGAAGAAAATGACAATTGTTAAATGGATAGTCAGTGGTGTCTATAAAGTAAAGTGGTCCCAGTAATATTTGTTCTTAAAGTCTACTGATGTAGCATATCACATGGTTAAGCTATGTTTTACTGAGCACATAACCACACACACTGATCTAAATATCTTGAAATACAATTAGATTATTTGATTTGGTAAAATACTATTTAGACAAATGTAGATCTCCTGTTTTTAAGATGTTTTTCTTAAGCATCCCCCCTCTAACACATTTATTAGACTCATTTATTTATAATTTGATTATTTGACTTCCTAATTAAAATTATTAGATTTTTATCAGTAGTATATGTGGCAGTCATGTTCTTAGATGTACTATAAGATATTAAAATGAAAAAATATGTTTAACAGGTGTCTGTTTGAACATTTTGTCTTCGATAATGTGGGGGGAAAAGTTGAAGATGCGTGTTGCAGTTTTGTGGAGAGCTGGAGGTGGAACAAAATTTGACAGAGGCAGCCACCTCTTAATTCTCTATGCAGGAAAGACCCTGTGTTTTTAACATCTTTTGCGGAAGTAAAAGCCAAACTCACAATTGGTGCACTTGTATGGTGTGGATTGACATAAAACCTGGCTGAATCATTAGTAAAAAATAATAAAAATAGACTTAGTTTTTGTACTGCATTTATATAGTGCTTTTCCAATGTTTGATCACTCAAAGTGCTTTACAACACATCAGTATTGAACGAACACACACACACACACACACACACACACACACACACACACACACACAAAAGGCCATCAGGAGCAATTTGGGGTTCAGTATCTTGCTCAAGGACACTTCAACATGCTGACTGCAGAGGCTGGGGATTGAACCACTGACCCTCTGACTAGTGGATGACCACTCCACCTCCTGAGCCACAGCTGAGGTCTGATTTGGATCCACTCCATAAATTAATGAGTTCTTCCTTGGTCCAGGCTACACCCTTCCACCATGTTTCATGAACATCGGGCCAGTAGTTTTTCCGTAATCCTGCTAACAAAGGAATAAACTGTAAACATAATCTCTTTGGCGGAAGTAACAAGCAGACCTCCAACAGGCTAAACTCAATATCCTGCTTTACTGCTGTTTAACATTACGGAATTGTCTCTGGCTTATCTATCTCCTTTTTAAGAAAGATTAAACTATTTAAGTACATCTAGTTTTGCGTTGACAAATCCCGGTTGATGTTTATTACACCTTAAATACCCCCTCCCTTTTTGTAACTCTTGCTCTTCTTCAGGTGTGGAAGGCCCGTCTGAATGGTTATGAAGAAGCTCTGAAGTTGTTCCAGAGAATAGAAGATGAGAAGAGTCCAGAGTGGGGGAAGTACCTGGGACTGATGAAGAAGTTTGTCACTGACTCTAATGCTGTGGCTCAGCTTAAAGGCCTAGAGGCTGCCCTGGCCTTCGTTGAGAATGCCCATGTAGCTGGCAAGTAAGTAATGGTTGCTTCCACCAAGAATTTAATCAGGGGGCTGTGTTGGTGGGGGCGTGTTTTTTAAGTTACTGGTGAGACAATGAAATGCATTTTAGTGGCATTAACAGATTATTAATTTAAAGGCTTATCAGGCGCCAAAACACTACACAACGGTTTGTTATGCTCACACAGGAATTTACAGCTGGAAAGTTATCGAGTCAACTATTTTAACTTTCGTTGTGACAATTGTGAGGCAAATGGTACAAATGCTGTGTTCACGCTAAAAAGTAATTGTGTTAGCGCTGCGCAGATGGGACTGGGTCCATTCAAATTCATGAGCGGACTGGAGTTTTTCAACCAGGGCTCAAGTCTATCTTAAAGTGTCCTCTGTCAAGGAAGGAGGTGTTAAACACTGTTTTAAAGGAACAAATGTTCATGAAAAAAATGCATAATAATATGCATAAATCTTTGTGTTGAGCCCTCTGGATTGAAAAATTTAAGTCTGCCTGAATTATTATTATTATTATTAAAAACATTTTTTTGTTTATGGTGAGATGCCTGCAATTGATTTTGATAATACTGTATGCATCAGCTCCAGTTAGGCTATTCTGCCAGCGAAAGCAGGCTTTCTTGATACCACACAATTAGTTTTTTGGCACTGTTCACTGAATAAATTCCCAAAAAAGGAAATGATTGTATTATGTATATGTATATATTATATATGTATATATTATATATGTGTGTATATATATATATATATATATATATATATATATATATATATATATA
>CALSBV010000422.1:8008561-8053052 GCA_943590825.1 Bovichtus diacanthus
CAGTTTGAGTCCAGAGAGAAGGCGGTGAGAGATGAAGTCAAGCTGCTCTCTGTTGAGATCTACAAATGGATTAGAGATGCTCTGAGACCACCACTGCAAAATATTAACTCTGTACAGGTGGGACACACTCTTCATTGCACACCCTTGCACTCCTTTTTAATGTTCTCCTTTCAGAATCAAGTTAAACTAACCAGTGCTTGTTTTTCTCTGTCCCTGCAGCTGAAGGAGCTGGAGGAGGAGTGGGTGAAGCTGCCTTCATCTGCTCCCAAACAGACCAGGTTCTTGCGCTCACAGCAGGACCTGAAGGCAAAGTTTGAACAGCATCAAGCCCAAGGAGAACAGTCTGATGGTAGGTAGTAAACGGCTAACATGCAAACTTTTATTTTTTTGGGTTGTAGAGTCATGATCTGGTGCAATCTCTTTTTCTCTTCCACTTTCAGGAGAGGATGAGGCGGAAACAGTAGCCGCAGTGGATCCTTATGAACTGCTGGAAGCCGTAGATATTCTGTCCAAGATGCCCAAAGACTTCTATGACAAAATAGTAAGTTTGTCTAACTATGTAGACTGCTCCAAAAAAACACTTCAAAACATGAAGTCTGTTTGTGTTAACTGGCTCTTAGGGTATCCAAAGACAAACTTCTGAGTGACTTGGTTAATACAGATTCTACTACTGAAATGGACTGCTTTTTTGAAACACTCTTAGCTGGAAAATTATAAATGTAGTATCAATTTTTGTAATTAGGCTTTTCTATGTGAGGGAACACAAGCTGTTACAATGTGTGTCTTTCCTCTTTCTGTTTCTACAGGAAGCTAAAAAGTGGCAGGAGAGGAAAGAAGCTCTGGAGGCTATAGAGGCTCTGACAAAGAACCCCAAACTGGAGAATGGAGACTATGGAGACCTTGTCAGAGCTCTGAAGAAGGTAAACGCAGAAATACTTTTAAAGTTTTCACTTCATCGGTCTTATCTGGAATTAGGTTAAAGAAAAATGACTAGGGGACAGACATTTCTCAGACATTTCTCATCATCAATAAAGTTTGTTCTAACAACACTTAGGGGGATCTGGTGACTACATTTTGTGTTTACTGTTTGTTTCAGGTTGTTGGGAAGGATGCCAATGTAATGCTGGTGTCAGTGGCAGCCAAATGTCTGGCTGCACTGGCCTCTGGTCTCAGGAAGAAGTTTGGAACATATGCAGGACAAGTAAGTTAAAGGAATCTCTTCAAACTAAGACAACAATTTTGCTCTTTTCTTTTTTTTATTTTAAGTAATGTGTCTCAAAATGTTGTGGGATAAGTTGGCCATTGGGTATAATTGACACAAACTGCTAGAATTGCTTGGCCATCAGACATTTTCACAACTTTGTTTTTTTTTTTTTTGTTTCAAAGTCATTGATAACCGCTACATTAGAGCTTTGTGTGTATTTAGGTGGTTCCAACTATTCTGGAGAAGTTCAAGGAGAAGAAGCCTCAGGTTGTCCAGGCCCTGCAAGAGGCGATTGACGCCATCTTTCTCACTGTAAGTATAGTGCTTAATTTGACTAAATAGTAAGCAGCTGTTCTTCAATCATCCAATGATGAGGGAAACTATCTACTGTGCGAAAAGCTCAGGAAAGGCAAGAACAGTCTGTGATAATGCTCCTCAATATCGTGTGTGTGTGTGGCTGCTTTTGGATGTGTATCTCTATGATAAACAGGCCTGAACATGTACTGTATGTTTGGCTATAAAACTGTACTTCTTGTTATCTGTACTTTCACTTCAAATATGTTCATGATTTCTTTTCTTTGATATTTTCAGTTAGTTGGATTGTTCTTATTACCTTTTTTGTTGTTCGTACATTCTGTTAGTGTTAGTTTGACCTATTATCTATTATCTGCATTTCAAACAAAATTTTTATTTATATAGCCAAATATCACAAATTACAGATTTGCCTCAGGGGATTTTGCAATCTGTACAGCATATGACACCCTCTCTCCTTAGACCCTTGCAGCGGATAGGGAAACATTCTCCCCAAAGGCTCTAGTCAATGGGTGGGGGAGGTACCTCAGGGAGAGTGACTGAGGAGTAGGGTTTGGTATTATTTGGATTTTAACGATTCCGTTCCGATATCTGTTCTGCTTATCAATTCTAGTTCTTAACGGTTCCTCAATCCGATTCTTTGAGGGGGTCAAAAACAGGTTACATGCTTATTTCACAGGGAAAAAAACAATTTATTAAAACCTTTACACAAATTTATATTCACTTCATATTGTGTATGGAACCTGTAAATTAATTGCATACGGTTTTTCCTTTGGTTGCTGATACAAAATAATATGATTTGATGATAATCTGTTCATTATGTTTTAATTCACAAGTTAGTTCTGAATGATGCAACTTGAGATGTTACAATTTCCCCCGGTCTCTCCTACTGTAACACTAAAACTTGCCAAAGTGACACAGACAGGGTCAAACATGCGTCTGCCAGTAAATGCAAGCAGCCAGCTCCCCGTTACTGCTCATAAGTATTAAAAGAAATCAGGAGTCAAATCAATTCTCTTTATTTATTTTGGCTACTCTGTACCTTGCATTTTGGATTCCTATTCCTATAGCTGGATTACTAACTGTAAACTGTTGTCTCAGATGTTTACTAACAACCTTTTTACACATTACTAAATCTTTACTAACTAAGACAGTCCTTAAGTTTTAATGGTGCAACACAATTTAATTGTTATGAAACTTGCTGATAATTAAGATAGGAAGGACTTTACACGCAACCTTAGTGGTGAAGTTACAAAAAGCTGGTACAACCCAGTCCTTGCGATCAGTCTTTGACTAACAAACATACTGTTAACTTGAGTTTGCTGATAATATAGTGTTTAAAGATGCAGTGTTTGTCAGGTCTTCTCTCACAACACAAATGACTAAAAGACTGTACGTGTGCAGGGTTTGATCGTCATTATGATCAAACCCTGCATTGACTATAATGACTCCAATTTTCCTACTCTGATTAACTCACTTTCTCCTGTTATGACAATCACACTAACTCACATTAACCAAACATTTCCCGTCTTTGACAGAATTCTTTTTAAAACAATGAACACTGAGGGTGAGCTACCGTAACTTTTTCATAATTCTCAGCGTAGTCCCTGGTGCTGAAAGGGCACATGCTGCAGGATTTCCTCCCATTGAAGTTATTTCTTGCAGGAACGAGAAATCTAGAACAACCCCTGCAATAAGCTGCACTCGAAAGGTGCCAATGCTGTGCTTTTTCGGAAGGAGAGCTGAAACGTTTAATCCATAACAAAAAGCAAAAACAAAAAAATTATCTGCAGCTCTTTTGGTTAGCGACTTTAAGTAATTTTTCTAACTAATGCCAAGCATTCTCTTGTTCCAACTTCTCAGTTGTGAGGATAAGCACATTTTATTTTCCTTATGCAACTTTAGTAAAGAAATATTTTCAAGAATTGGACTGTTGGTCAGAGGAAAAAGATCAGTGTGAGCTTTTAGATAATGCCAGAGCCAATTTTCACTGTTTATTTAATTTTTTTTAGAAAACTAAATAATTCATTGACTAATGCAGAAAAGGATTGAACTGTGATGATGCATAAAAATAAAACTTTTTAAAACAATGTTCAGTGCTCACTGGTCGATGACTGTCGGCCATTGAGTATCTTGACTACACGGTTACTATAAACCTTCATTTATTGAGTCCTATCTTAATGACTGTTGATAGATAGATAGATAGAGGCACATTTCTAATCCATTTCACAAGACCCTAATTTAAGTTAGATGGATTGTTTTTTTTCTGTAGTTTTATGTCATTTCATATTTATTGTGACGTCTTTTTCCAGACCACTCTTCAGAATGTGTCTGAGGACATCCTGGCTGTGATGGACAATAAGAACCCATCCATTAAGCAGCAGGCCTCTCTGTTTCTGGCCCGCTCCTTCAGACACTGCACACAGGCCACACTGCCCAAGAGCGTCCTCAAACCCTTCTGTGCTGCTCTCATCAAGGTACACATACCCTGGTTGGAAATATCTTAACAGTATTACTACCTATCCTTTTTGGTAATGCTGTACATGATGATAAACAACTGTGCTGTTTCTTATAGTGCATATGCTTTCAATATCAGACCTTTTTTAATATGTTACCCTAACTTCATTTTAAATTTTAAACTGCTGCCAGGGAGTAGTAAGCAAAGTACTAATACTATCATTGATAGGAATAACATGTACAAGTCCATTGTTGCTGCAGACTGAACATACGGTACTCGGAAAACATTGCTACTTGCAAGACAATTTCAGGCAGTTAATGAAAACAAAGTAGAAAGACACTTGGTTTCCTTCTCAATTGTCATCTTTTAAAAGCATACATGTACTTTTCTCTTTCACCAACTCAGCAAGTGAATGACTCTGCTCTGGAGGTGCGTGATGCTGCCTTTGAAGCTTTGGGGACGGCCATGAAAGTAGTAGGAGAGAAGGCTGTGAATCCTTTCCTGTCTGATTTGGATAAACTCAAACTGGATAAGGTAAGGATCAGTAGAAGGATGAAGGGAGGGGAAACCCTCATCAGCTAAGATAACTGCTAACCACTGTCCTTTTCATTTATTATGTTATCAGATAAAGGAGTCTGCTGATAAAGTGGAGCTCCCTGGAGGGAAAAAGGGTGGTGGTGGAGGAGGAGAAAAGAAGCTAGCAGCTAAAGCTGCTCCCCCTGCTGAAGCTCCACCCAAATCCTCTGCCCCACCCAAGAAGACCCACATTAGTGCTGCCAGCAAGGTATGCTCAGGAAAAAAAGTGTCACCTGGTTCTACCCCAATTTTGCTGAGTTATTGACAGTATTACCTGAAGAAACTTATGTAGTGTCATTAAGTTGTACTTGAAGCTATTTGATTCTCTCATCTCTGCAGGCGTCAGCAGGTCCATCTAAGAAAGGCAAACCAACCTCTGCAGTTGGTGGAAAATCAAAGAAGACCCCTGACAGTAAAGAATTTATCGAGACTGAACTCTCAGTAAGTCTGTGTGCCCACATTTACCTTGGCGTTGAAGCTTTTGTCATAAGGTACGTTATGGTACCATGGGTGCATGCAGTATAGCCCGAATATAAGATGACCGCCGCTCCTCAAAATGACATTCTGCGACGCTGGTAATTATTCATTCATCTGCAATAAAATCATCGGAAAACTACAGACTTGTACAGTTAAAGAAATAGTATTTCCTCTGTGCCAGAAAAACGCATTACATGACAAGCCTCCAGCCACTCCTGTAGGTTGAACTGGACTTCCTTAACACTTTTCGGGCTGAAAGACAAAACAAAATTGAAGACATTTGTCGGCCTAGCAACTGTAGGGCTACAAACAATCTATAATGGTATGTGTAGCTTGATGTAATGCTGAGCCTCCATTGAAAGAAAACCCCTGCTTTTAATGTCTAGTCCAATTGTTTTTTTCAAACAAAATATGAGGGGGGAAACTCGGGCCACTACAGTAATGGCGTGTGCCTCTCTGGCAATCTCTGGGCCCTTAATCCCGACAATGTTGAATGCCGTGTTTTTATACATGAAGCTTCACAAGACTACTACTGTAGGTACGTGCAAGGGTGTAACTTTGGTTTGAGAAGTGGGGGGGGCGCACAAAACAGGCGGACTGGGGGTCCCCTGCCAGAAACATTTTCTTCATTTGAATCCCATTTCCTGCATTTCTACAAACATTTAGGGGCTATGGTGATAAAAATACAAGAAGAAATTAAGTTGGCCATAATGATAATGACTAAAATATGTATAAGAAAAAGCTGTCTTACTTTCTGAATTCTTTAATATAGGAGCTGATAGCTAAGATTGGAGAGAATCATTTTATAAAGTCAAAAATGTTTACAATTAATGTTTTGCATGGCCCCTCAGAGCAGCTCCCTGGCGTGCCAAGAGCTGTACAGCGCCCACAATTTTCATGAGACACCGTCTTGATTCCTGTTGCTGTGCAGCTTTGGCTGAAAAAAAGCCTAAATCTACTGGTTTTGTTTTTTGGCAGTGGGTAGTGGTGGCAACTTTGTGTGCATTGCTTTGGACAAATTTTTGAGTTGCCTTTTTCCAGTTGTTGGTCCAATGTTGGATCTGCATTCTTGGCCAAATTTGATCTTTCATACCCAAAAGCTTGAGCACAGAAAAAAAACACAAGATTCCATTGACTCCTGGACTGCAGTGGAGCTGACATGAGACATAATTGAAATAAACCTGCAACTCTGAGCTGCTTCCTCCTGTCTCACCCTCCCTGTCTTGAAGCCCCTCCACCTCCTCAGATCTCTGATATGAAAGAAGTAGGCACAGGCACAACAATGCTGAGAAGCTGGAGCCATATCTAAATCATTATTAGTGTAGCCTACTTTATTTTTAATTTAAATGGTATTCACTTATCATCTACACTTCTTCCTCTCATTGTCAACAAATCAAAATCCCCTGACTACAGCACATAACATACCTGCTGCTGCTCCTCTCTGCCTCACCCTCTCTCTGCCTCACCCTCTCTGTCTTGAGGCAGCTCTACCTCATCTGATCTCTGATATGAAAGCAATCGCGTTATGATCATATTGAGCCATTGGTGTGTGTGAGTCAAACATTAAACTAGCAGCCAGACAGTCTGCTCGTCACATTGTTGACGGGAAATATTAGGAGGCACTTCAGCAACTCTGTGAGTCACTGCTGGTAAATGCCGGTAGTAGCATCAAGCTAGCAAATCCGGCATTAGCCTAACGTCAACAGGTGCAGACAGAACATATGATTATCCGGAGCTATAATCCACAGAGTCAGGCTGTGTGTCCTGCTCCTCCGTGGCGATGACTGCTTGTGGTTAAAAAATAAATAAATAAATAAATAAACATTTGAAAGTGGGGGAAACACAAACAGGATTTTGAAAAGTGGGGGAGACAAGTCCCCCTTGTCCCCAGTGGAAATTACGCCCATGGGTACGTGCATGCATGCTGCTGCGTGGTTCTATGTGACTCACAGCCTTTTTAGAGGCTTACAGTATTTAGAGCGCAGCCATTTTATTTGTCACTTCATTATCTAGTCAGTGCTATGGGTAGCTAAATACATTTTGTCTTTCTATCAAACAGTCAGAATCTGAATTCCTAGGTGGTTTGAAATATGAAGTCCAAGTCTTGCGGATGTTGACATTTAGGTATATTACACCAAAGTTTATGATTTGGTTTTATTTTTCAGCAATAGCAATGTAGCTTGTCAGAGCAGGGAAAGCGGATTTAATAATATTTATCATGCCGTCATTCCATTTACTGTAGGTGAGCCGGTCACAGTGCTCCTGTAGTGTGGATGCCCGCTGGCTCACTGACACTGCTTACTGGGACACGTAATAGTTAATGTTATTATTTACATCTGTGTTTTTCCTGTTTGTCATGAAAAGGGTCTATTATGATGAGCACTGATTTTGGGGGATTAAAGAGATTAAGCATTATCTGTATATTGCTATTGAAAGTGTGTGGCGTGTGTTTTCAGGCTGAGGTGTGTGAGGAGAGGGCAGCAGGTGTACTTCCTGCCTCCTGTGTACAACAGCTGGACTCAGCCAACTGGAAGGAGAGACTGGCTTGTATGGAGGAGTTTCAGAGGGTAAAGGCTCCTTGATGACTGTTAATTAATGACCAATCATTTCATAACATCTGTTTGCATAAAAATAATGGTGCTTGTCATGATGACCAAGCAGTTTGAATGATTCACCATGTAAATACTGAAAGTTTATAATTTCATGAATGTATCAATTGTTGAAAAAAACATTGATTAAACCTGTATTACTACGGTATTAAATTTTCATTGTGAAATACTAAAAACTCTACATTGCATATTGAAATCTGTTGGACCCATGGAAAAGGCTGACATGTCACTACCTCCTTATACTATAATATGCAGGACTATTCATTTATAGATTCCTGTATGCTTCTAGGCTGTTGAGACCATGGATAAGGCGGTGATGCCCTGCCAGGCCTTAGTTAGGATGTTGGCCAAAAAACCAGGCTGGAAGGAGACCAACTTCCAGGTAAGAGTCTCTGTCAATCAGCAACAACTTTAGCTGCTGTAACAGTCAGTTTCCTGAAGCCATGTGGTGGCAGCTGCTTGGGCTTGGAATGTAACATTGCCTCCAGGAAAATACTTAATGTAATTGTAATTCCTCTGAAGCAAATCAGTTTCTGATGAAGACAGTACAGCTGATGAGCCGTCAGATATCCTTGACATGTCTGTATAGGCAATTACAAATTCCAAAACAATAAGCAGTTACAGCAGTCTAAATAATAAGGGCGCATAAGTTAACACCATCCGTGAAGCAGTGTTTGCTTTATTTTTATCTCTTTTTATATATCCCCTTACAATAACAAGTTTGACAAACATCTGCACATCTAAAAAAAAAAAAAAAACCTGCATTCTGTATTTATACTGTCGAACCACACTATTACTCTTTGTCTGCATAATTCTGTTTGTATTAGTTTATAAACCAGGTTATGATTAGATAAATGGAAATTATGTAAATATATCTGACATCAAACTATAGTAGCCTTACATATTGACTGAATAGAAATGACGATAGACTATTTTAAATGTGTTTTATTGGTGAAAGACAAAAGACTCTCTTCCCCTCCCAGAATATAACATTATCCACAGCACAAGATAAAGAGGGAAATAAAACCGATTCAATATTTTTAAGTAGATGATGAATTGGAAAACAAATAAAATAAACTTTAGATTGAGCTTCAACCCATGCTGCATCCATAACAAACATTCTACATGCATACGAGAAGACGGCTACAGGGAACAAGAAACACATCGAAGAACATAAAAATAGCACGGAGCAAAACTGGAAAATAATTGATCAATAAATAAGGAAACCAAGACGGCTTTATTTTTACGCACTGATTTTATCATTATTTATGCCTATTATCTACCTCTTGGCGAGAAACGATCAAATAGAGCAGCGTTTCCCGAACCTTTTCTGCAAGGCCCCCCTTTTGTAGATAAGAATATTCCCCCCCACTACGTCACACGTACACATCTTCAGCTTCAAAACTCCACTGGTTTATTTTAACCATTGTAATTCATAAAACTGCAGCTTATTATTTAACAAAATAAATAATAAAGTCATCAATCATTGTGGAAACCATATCGATAGCAGAGGGAAGTATTAATTCCTTGGCTATAGTGTGGGGCTTTGTACACTGAGCAGCTCTGTAGGCAACTTTACAGTTCTGGTCACCATTATTGGCACTCATGAAATTTAAATACATCCTGTAGAATGTCTCCTGAAAAAAGTGAATCAAGTGAAACAGCTTTGGTCTATACACACTGATGTTTGGTACAGAACAGCAAATGATGAAACGATAACAATTTCAAAAAACAATAGGAGGAAAAACTGAAAGATTGCCATGACACTGGTATTGGCACCCTTCAAATCATTTTTGAAAAAAATTACATCTGACTCACCACTGATAAGTTGTCAGTGCCCACATGACTTTAATTAGCCAATGAATGAACTTTAACTTTAATGCTTGAAAAAGCCACTTGTTATTCCCTGTTCCTTTTTCACAATGGTGAAGACAAGGGAGCTGTCTGAGAGCATCAGAAGTGCTATTATCACCAAACACACAACCTCTAAAGGGTACAAGGCCGTCTCCAAAGACCTTGGTATCCCTGTTTCAATAGTGCACAACGTTATTAATCAAATCAAATCAAGTTTATTTATATAGCCCAATATCACAAATTATACATTTGTCTCAGTGGGCTTTACAGACTGTACAGGGTACGACACCCTCTGTCCTTAGACCCTCACATCGCACAAGGAAAAACTCCCTAAAAGATACCCCACAATTAGTGGGGGAAATATGGAAGAAACCTCAGGGAGAGACTGAGGAGGATCCCTCTCCCAGGATGGACAGAGTGGCAATAGGTGACGTGTGTACAGAACAAACAACATAGTTAAAAATACAGCATAGACAATCTATGCGACAGAATACATGATACGATCGTATATAAAAAAAGATGGATCCAGGGGGATGTCAATAAAGGCTTCCTGGTGTCAGGCAGGACCAGGGCAACAGGTGCAGCCACGATTTGCGGTCCAGAAGTAATCTTTAATAGTGGCAACCTGCCAGATGAGGGACACAGAAACTCTGGGGATGATGCCCCGGATGGTGAGTTAGTAACATGCATTTAAGGGACATGAATGCATATCAATAGAGAGGGAGAGGAGGAGAGCGAGAAAGATAGGGAAAGGAGGAGAGGAGTGAGTCCCCCGACAGTCTAAGCCTATAGCAGCATAACTAGGGGCTGGTCCAAGGCAAACCTGAGCCAGCCCTAACTATAAGCTTTATCAAAGAGGAAAGTCTTTAACCTGCTCTTAAATGTGGAGAGGATGTCTGCCTCCCGAACACAGACTGGGAGCTGGTTCCACAGTAGAGGAGCTTGATAGCTGAAGGCTCTGGCTCCCATTGTACTTTTAGAAACTCTAGGAACCACAAGTAACCCTGCACTCTGGGAGTGCAATGCTCTAGTTGGTTTATAAGGTACTATGAGATCTTTAAGATAAACTGGTGCCTGACCATTAATCGCTTTGTAGGTCAGGAGAAGGATTTTGAATTCTATTCTGTATTTTACCGGGAGCCAGTGCAAAGCAGCTAATACAGGAGTAATATGATCTTGTTTCCTAGTTCTTGTCAATACTCGTGCCGCAGCATTTTGAATCAACTGAAGAGTTTTAAGGGATTTTTTGGGACAACCAGATAATAAGGAGTTGCAGTAATCCAGCCTTGAAGTAACAAATGCATGGACTAGTTTTTCTGCATCATTTTGAGACAGGATGTGCCTTATTTTTGCAATGTTACGCAGATGAAAAAAGGCAGATCTTGAAATTTGTTTTATGTGGGAGTTAAAGGACATATCCTGATCAAACATAACGCCGAGATTCCTTACGGTGGTGCTGGAGGCCAAGTTAATGCCATCCAGAGTTACTATGTCATTAGACAATACGTTTCGGAGGCGTTTGGGGCCAAGTACAATAACTTCTGTTTTGTCGGTGTTCAACATCAAAAGTCAAGACAAGAAATTTGCTAAGCATGGAACCGTGAAGAACCTTCCTGGATTTGGGGGTAAGAGGGAAATCAATGAGAGAAGTCTTCGAAGGTTGGTGCAAACTGGAAAAAACACCACGTAAAACGTCGAAAGAGCTGAAGGCTGACCTGGAACAATCTGGAGTCATGGTTTCAACGCGTACCATACGCTGCACACTAAACCAAGAAGGGCTTTATGGGCGAAGGCCAAGAAGGACCCCACTGCTGAAAAAGACATAAAAAGGATGGACTGATCTTTGCCAAAGAGTACCTCGACAAACCACAATCCTTCTGGGCAAATGTTCTGTGGACAGACGAAACCAAAATAGAGCTTTTTGGCAATGCACTCCAGCGATTTTGTTTAGATGACGAAATGAAGCTTATAAGGAAAGGACCACCCTACCTACAGTTAAGCATGGTGGAGGATCCATAATGTTATGGGGCTCCCTCTGCTACTGGAGGCCTTGACCGTATTGAAGGAATCATGAAATCAGAGGATTACCAAGGAATTTTAAAGCGAAATGTGCTACCCAGTGTAAGAAAACTAGGTTTGGGTTGAAGATCATGGGTTCTCCAGCATGAAAAAGACCCAAAGCACACATCCAAAAGCACTCAAGAATGGTTGAAAATTAAAACATTTACTGTTTGAAACTGGCCAGCAATGAGTCCTGTTGAAAATCTTTGGAGAGCTGAAATCTGTCATTGGGGAAAGGAATCCTGCAAACATTCAAGAGCTTGAACAAATTGCAAAGGAAGAGTGGGAGAAACTACCAGTTGACAAGTGCAAGAAGCTTATAGAAGGCTACAAGAAACGTTTGGAGGCAGTCATCGTTGCCAAAGGGTGTGCAACCAAATATTAAGGAAGGGTGCCTTTATTACTGTCCAGGTTATATTTTCTATTTCTTTTTTTTTTTTTTAAATTACGACGTGCAATTTAAAAATTACTACATGTAAAAAAAAAAATTAAAAAAAAAAGTTTTTGTTTGGACATCCTATTAAAATATTCTGATGATACAAACTGCACATTTTCATTTATTTCTGAGGATATTGTACAGGTTATACAAAAATTTCAAGGGTGCCAATAATGGTGACCAGAACTGTATATGAGGAGTATCTGAAGGCACAGATGCAGCTTTAGTAAAGTGACTCTGCTGTGCGAGACAGTTTCTGAGTTTTTTTTCTGAAGAAATCAACTGGTTTGTCTTTGTGCTCCGGATGTGTTGTCTCCAAGTGGTGTCTTAACTTGTTCGGTTTCCAACTGTCACAAGCTAGTGTTTTCACATGGTCCATGTTATGCTGGCAGGGCTCAAGCATGCCTCATTCATTTGCCTTGCCGCACCTAATGTTGTACGTGTGTAGGTGATGCAGATGAAGCTGCACATCGTGGCTCTTATAGCTCAGAGAGGACAGTTTTCAAAGATGTCGGCCTCTGTGGTTTTGGACGGCTTGGTCGATAAGGTTGGAGACGTCAAATGTGGTGGAAACGCCAAAGAGGGATTGACCGCTATTGGAGTGGCTTGCTCACTGCCTTGGACTGCAGAACAGGTGCGTAGCCCATTTCTATAGACAGAAGAAAACTTCCTCTTTTTTTGTTTAAATTGCCAAAATAGAAATTGAAAATAAATGTTTTATATTGGATGGATCAGTGGGCGTGTTGATGATGATGATGGATATACTGTATTTACAGAGTTTGTGTTTCATTGGTCAGGTTGTGTCTATGGCATTTGCTCAGAAGAACCCCAAAAACCAGGCAGAGACTCTAAACTGGCTGGCTAATGCCATGAAGGAGTTTGGCTTTGCTGGGTATTTTACAGTTCTTATTTTAATGCAAATTGTATGTCAAAACATTGAAAAAGTTGGGAGAAGGTAATTCAGCAATTTAATTATTTTAAATTGGTAGAATTTATATAAAAAAGAAAAAGACATAAGACTAACAAAATATGTTACAACACCTTAAGGGCATGCGTTGACCTTTCTCCTCCCCTCTCTCCAGTATCAATGTGAAAGGTTTCATCAACAACGTGAAGACAGCTCTGGGAGCGACTAACCCTGCAGTTCGGACGGCTGCCATCACCCTGTTGGGAGTCATGCACCTCTACATGGGAGCTCCTCTTCGCATGTTCTTTGAAGACGAGAAGCCGGCGCTCCTCTCACAGATAGATGCTGAGTTTGAGAAGGTAGGAGCTCTCTGAGTGGGACTGAATACAATGGAGCAAAAACATTTTTTTACATCTACATTGATATCTATTTGTATATGTATCTCCATCACAGATGCAGGGCCAGTCGCCGCCAGCTCCAATCAGATTCACCAAGAAGTCAGCAGCGGCGGCAGAAGAGGAGGGAGATGAAGGAGAAGAGCAGGAAGAAGATGGAGGAGGAGGTGGAGGACCGGACATCATGGACCTACTGCCCAGAACAGATATCGGGTAACAATTACTGTCTGTGTAGGACACAGCCTTTCAGTTGCACTGCAGAAATATAACAAGATTTAACTTTATGCAGCCCTATTTTTGAGAATGTGAACAGTATAATAATTGATAAACATAATTCTTGTTTTTATATTCTACACATTTTTAAATGATTGCAAAATGTGGGCCAATTCCCTGGAGAAGCATTTTTCTATTATTATTATTATTATTATGTTTATTGTATGTATTATTATGTAATGCATAACTGACTATTTATTGCTTAAATATTTGGGAATAAAAACTTTTTCTGCCTCTTCCTGCACTGTATAGCATTTGTTATGTTTGCATTTTAAATTGTGCAAATACATTTTAACTTGGATGATTGTTTTCTCTCCCTCTCATGTGTCTCTCTCTTCCCTCACGTCCTTTTAGTGACAAAATTACATCTGATCTGGTGTCTAAAATCGGGGATAAGAACTGGAAAATCCGGAAGGAGGGTCTGGATGAGACTGCAGCCATCATCTCTGAGGGCAAGTTCATCACCGCCAACATCGGAGACCTGCCTCTGGCCCTGAAAGGACGACTCAGCGATTCCAACAAGATCCTGGTAAGTGAGATATTAGAGCTGTCCTGCTGTATAAAGATTCAACCACAAATTGCTTTCAAGCAGCTTAAAACAAAATTGTATGTAGACAGTTAAAAATGAAAGGCCTTAATTCAACATATTTTCACTTGTGTCACTTGATTGGTAGAAAAAAGGAAAGTAATTTAATAGTCTCATATACACATGCAGTTACTTTGGTTCCCGCATTAATTGGGTGTGTATGGATGAGCCCACAACAACTGAGTGAAACCTTGTACTGACATATCTGTGAACATATCCAAGCCATTTTTTTCCAAGGTTCAGTCCTGCACTAAACATCTGAACAATAAAGTTGATTGCTGCTCATGTGTCCTTTTTTGTCTGTAAATTCTAGTTTGCCTCAAATGTAGGCATACATTAAAAGGAATAATAGAGAGAGAGAGCTGGCTTTGCTTTTAATATCTTGTATAATTTTTATGCATCATATTTTGCCATTAGTTTTTTTTCTTATTAAATAATACTGAATATGTATTTTAAAGTGATTTTTGCTACAGATAAATGCTACATGGAGAACAGCACAATTGGCCAAATTTGTTCTTTATTGAGATGTATGAAGTGATATTGGTATATTTGTTTAAAACAGAAAAATAGCAGCGCTCGAAAAGAACAACTGTTTACAGTTAATAAGATATTATGATAATGCTATGTTTGTGGTCTCCAGGTCCAGCAGACTCTGACTATCCTGCAGCAGCTGGCTACAGCCATGGGACCTGGACTCAAGCAGCATGTTAAAGCACTGGGAATGCCGGTTATCACTGTACTGGGAGACAGCAAGGTACTGGACACATAGACTCTCATCAGAAACATGAAACGCACCACGCAGAGTAACTCACATCTGTGTTTGCACATGCAATGGCAATGTAGTATTTGCATTGGGATGGATGGAAATGAGCCCTTACAGCACTACAAACACATTTTATTATTTAATACTTTGCATCATACACTTTATGAAATTGCAGGTACAAAGTGTGTGGGCATTAAATGTAACAGTACAACAATACTTTACAGCATTTTACAAATGTACACATAGAGCATACTTATACAAATTAATGGATGTGATATTGAAAAATGTTATTTGCATTTAAAAAATGTACAGACTGTATATATTGAAAATACGGAAACATGTCGCTCTAGGTACAGTCCCTGACTGTCTCTCTGTTCCTCTGCAGGTTAATGTAAGGACGGCTGCCATGACCACTCTGCAGGCCTGGGTGGAGCAAACTGGGATGAAGGAGTGGCTGGAAGGAGAAGACTTGTCAGAGGAGCTGAAAAGAGAAAATCCCTTCCTACGACAGGAGGTACAAATGCACAAACTCTTTACTGTCTTGTTTGTGGAGGAACATTCAGCTTATATCTAAAAACAGAAATTCCATTTTCTTGTACCTTCTCAACCGAAATAAAAAATGCTGGCATGCATATTAATTTACTTCTTCAATGTAGCAAAACTGGACAGAGAGAATCAAATATTTCTTACTTCCAACTGTTTTTTCTTTCTTTCTTCCCCCCGGTAAAACATTTATAATGATAATTATCGGGCGATGGAAACCCTTGTACACACAATGCAGATCAGAGACTCATGTTTTTGCATCATACTCTCTTCATCACCCAGGTGCTAAGCTGGTTAGCAGAGAAGCTGCCAAACCTGAGGACAGTACCTGGGGACCTGATTCTGTGTGTCCCTCTTCTCTACGCCTGCCTGGAGGACAGAAACGGAGATGTGAGGAAGAAGGCTCAGGACGCCCTGCCTACCTTCATGATGCACCTGGGCTATGACAAGATGGACAAGGCTGCTGGAAAACTCAAAGTACTTAACCGATGGATTGTTCTGTGGCTAGCAAATAACTTGACACTTTTAATTAGACATTTTCAGTGCCTGACCCCACACAGTGACTCATAGCCATCTTGTCTGCAATAATGAATGTCTCTCCTCATCTCCCTGCAGGCTGCCTCTAGGGATCTGGTGCTAGCTATGCTGGAAAAGGCCAGAGCAGTGATGCCAGCTAAACCTGCTGCTCCTGCCAAAACTGGAGGGGGAAAGGGCTCTGCAGAGCAAAGCAGAGCTGCTTCAGGTTTGTGTGAAATCCCAATTAATTACTTTTTGACTCTTTATTTACAACCAGCTACACTGACTCACTATCACCTCTAGAGGAACAAGTGATATTACAGCCTGGATGGAGCAGCTAGCTGTTAGCATGCTAACTTCAGGAGATATCTCTCTGCTACACATAGACGTCTTTAACGTCAATACTGTTACCTCTTCACACTCTGTTCATAATGTTAGTTCATTGTTTTAATGTTTTAAGTTTAAATTCTGCCATATCTTACACATTGAACCTTTTTAACGTTGACGGAAACCCATCCTTTTATCTGCCCTTGCTGTTTCTTTATCGGCATTGGCTGCCGGTGACGTAATTTTTACCAGTTGACAAATATCACAGGCACCAGATTGTAAATAGCTGCGTCTAGCTGATGGTAATTCCTTAATGGCTGGAATTAAATGTAAACATTCACCAAAGGAGGGTGGGTATTCAAATGCAGTAAGTGTGTGATGTTAAATGTTTTGATAGTCTGCCCAGTAATTATTTGAATACATTGTGTTCATACGCTTGAGAAAATGTTACTTATGACTCCTCTCTGCAGCCTCCAGGCAGCCAGCTAGTGAGGACATTGTTGACAGTAAACCTGAAGTTAAGAAGATCAGAGGAGGGGTGGCCGGAAAGAAGGTATGTCTTTCTGGATCAACTTCTGTTTTTCATTTTCAGTGTGCACACAGGAACAGAGAAGTTCTGATATTTAGTTACTCTTTGTACTGATTAAAAGATTAAAATTGTTAAAATTGGATTTAAGGTTCAATCAGACCAGATTTTTCTTCTATTTATTTTAATAATGAAAAGCGAGACGTCTTCAGTTTTGGATGAAAGTCCAGTCCGGTCAACCAGACCCCACCAATTGTATGATTTTACATTTTTTAGACACTGGAGAGAAGACTTTACCCTTTTTTTGTAAAGATTTGCCATTTGTACTTGAGTTGATCACTCCTTCTTAGTGGTTCATATCAGGCATGAACATTTGAAATTCTTTCCGTTTCATGTCCATGTGCACCATTTGGTTTTTATTAGTCATTTCATGACAGAAGTGTAAATATGATGTGGTTTTTTTTACTTATCCAGCCGCCTCCCCCTCCCGAGGAACCTGTCCTTCCCCCTTCCTCCAAGGACAAGGACAGTAATGCTAGTAAAAAGCCCCCCGGCAAAGGGAAGGCTGCTGCAAGCAGTCAACAGGTAGATGTGTTGCAGGTGTCCTTGTGATGAAACTCTTCGACACTTAATCGTATGCTGCTGCTTATTAAAGTGAGCCATGAGCTGTAGAGTACACAGTAGCAGATGTCAGTTTCTCACTGGACACTTGTTAGCCTGACAGATGTTAACCCCTGTGCAGCTTCTCTCTGCCCTGACCCGGTCGGATCTGGGCTCAGTCTAATCCTGTGCCTTTCTAATTACTAATACTGCCACTGAATATACAACTGTATAATCAAATGCACATGGTCAAGCAGTTGGTGGGTGATATGAGATCAACACACATCCGCTTTAAGTGCTTAAAGTGTAGTACATGCATGCGTAAAGAAATTAAGAACAAACTCAACAAAGTCGCATAAGGTTTAAGGTCACTCCACTGCATGAATGTGTTTCTGAATGTGTGTTTCTTTGGAATAATATGATCACGTCAGTGTTTTTTGCAACGTGTCAACCTTCACTGAGCTCTTTTCTGTATAACACCCCTTTGTCTCCTGTTTCTACTCTGTCTCTTGTCTACACACACCTATTATGTCATCCAAATCTCACACAAGAAACCGATGAATAAACATGATAACACACAATGTTCCCATCCACGGACAGAGCACATTGATTCACTTCGTCTCCCTCACACTGTGATGTTTCATCCTCTCTCAGGGTGCAGCTGGTAAGAAACCTGCAGCCAAAAACCAGAAGGATGATGAAGATAGGTCCGGGCCAATCTTTGTCCTCATTCCCAACGCAAAGGAACAGAGGATCAAAGAGGAGAAGCAACTGAAGGTATCTGACAGGCTGTAAAACATGTCACGATCCTAGTGGCTCAGTGCAGCAGAAGTTAAATACTGTATATCTGAGAGGGAGGAGGCATAATTTGTTCTTTAGGTGTCAGCTGACTGACAGTCAGCAGAGTTAAACTAATTTGGCTGGACTGCAGCTGTGCAGTGGCCAAGAATATTGTATTTCTCATTGTTGTTGGTAAGATTGAAGAGGAAACATCAGTTATAATGTTTGTAAATATTTATCAATAAGGAAAAGCAGGAACCACAAACGTTTGGCAAATAACAAAACCAACGTCAATTTGTTAGTATGCACGGCCCCTTCCTGGAAATACTTGTATAGTCAAAATAGTCGGCCTAAACTGTCGACTCAGACTTCCATTATTCAGTCCAGGTCGACTATCACACAAAGCTCACATGAAATACTGTTTTCAGTTTGACTCTAAATGTTTCTTTTACAGATTTTGAAATGGAACTTCAACACTCCTCGAGATGAATATGTGGAGCAGCTGAAAACTCAGATGTCCACCTGCTTTGCTAAGTGGCTGCAGGATGAACTCTTTCACTTTGACTTCCAAAGACATGTCAAGGCTATAGGAGTCATGATTGAGGTAGTGGTTGATCTAACTCTCTGCATTTTAGGAGGAGGAGGAGTTCAGTTTTGGTAATAAAGTCTATATGTGTTTGACAGAGGTTGGAAAGTGAAAGCGACGCCACCATCAGCTGTCTGGACCTGATTCTGAAGTGGTTCACCCTGAGGTTCTTTGACACCAATACCACAGTCCTGATGAAGGTGCTGGAGTATCTAAAGCTGCTGTTTGCCATGCTGAACAGAGAGGACTACCACTTGACTGAATACGAGGCCAACTCCTTCGTCCCCTACCTCATACTTAAGGTGAGTACACATCACACTCAGAATGATAATATAAGCCACTGTAAAGCTTGTGTTGCTCACAGTTTCTTCTCTTTTCTTCTTCAGGTTGGAGAGCCAAAGGATGGGGTTCGCAAAGATGTTCGGGCTATACTGACCATGCTGTGTAAGGTTTACCCAGCATCCAAAGTCTTCCCATTTCTCATGGATGGAACCAAGTCCAAAAACTCCAAACAGAGAGCTGGTAGGTATCTACAGACTGCGAGCTAACTCATAAGCTGCACCAATCTTTGTCCAAACCTGCTGTGTTCCATTATAAACCTCTTTGATGAAGAACTATGGGGGGGAAAGTAAAGTAGAGTTATTCAAATACCAGTATTAGAAATGTGAGTGAGTATACAAGTCTATGCACCAATCCAGTATTACATTTTCATACCATTTTATCAGCTTATTTTAGCTCCACAGGAACAACAGCAACACATGTCACTATCTACCTGATCCGTAAAGCGCATGTGCAACTCAACAGAGATGAGAAAGAAGCGAAATGGCTCACTCCTTAGCTACTTACATTATCAACTCCAGAAAACACGATTGCTGCCTCCAAAATCGATGATGGAAGTATTTAACAAGTGACAAGTTTTTTATTTTTTACGTACTGGTGTCGGATTGGTACTATATATTGGCTGATACGCAAGTTCAGCTAGCTGAATTGGTATCGGGAAGGAAATAATGGTATTGGAACATTTCTAGGACAAAGTGAAGTGAAGAGAAATATTCACACAAGAATTGTTTTTGTGGTGTCCTCCCTGTCCTCAGAATGTCTGGAGGAGTTGGGTTGTTTGATAGAGGGCTATGGGATGAATGTATGTCAGCCGACTCCAGCTAAGTCTCTGAAGGAGATTGCCATTCACATCGGTGACAGAGACACATCTGTCCGCAATGCAGCCCTGAACACTGTCGTGGCTGTCTACAACGTCTGTGGGGACCAAGTCTACAAACTAATAGGAAATGTAAGTTAGAGAAGATGCCACTGTCATACGTTATCGGGTGTCAGAAGACTCAACCCCAAATCGTACTCCGTACAACTTAACATTAATATTTTCCCCATCCTTTACAGTTGTCAGAGAAAGACATGAGCATGCTGGAGGAAAGAATCAAGCGTTCAGCCAAGAAGACTAGTGCAGCTCCTGCCAAGCCGAGTGCGACAGAAAGGACTCAGAGAGAGCAGCCAACTAACCCCAACGCCACCTTCCTCCGCAAGCCTGCACAGGAAGACCCCAACAAACTCAAGTAGGTCTCAGTCAGGGCTGCATAGCGTTAGCTCAATGAAAACCAGTAAGGAAGAAAAATTATACTTGATCACCACAAATTATAGCATCATTTTGAGGAACAAAAAATTCAGTTAATTTCCAAAGTACATTAAAATCAATCTAATGTATATGAATTTCTCTCTCCTTGTAAAAGTGTCCTCCAGTGTTTGCTTCAGTGCAGTCTTTTCCTGAGTTACCTGAATTAACTGTATTACATTGAATGTGTATTGTTGTCATCTGTAAATCTTTTGTGCAGATTACAGTAATACATTACTGTTTATTGGCTTTTTATTTGCGGTGCTCTGCCTTTTGGGTGATACACCGCACCATACATGACAGCAAAATGCAAGAGGTAAGGTAAATAACTCAAGTAAACAGTCTCGTACTGCATTTTGCTGTCGTTTTTATGGTTTGTGGCGTTTCGCCATGTTCAGGGTCAGGCTTGGCTCTTACACACACAAGAGCTCAGCGGAGTGGGTTAAGAGAGTGGACGATGGCTGCACTCGTTGCGTTGCTGTGCTTCGCGAATAAAAAAAAATAAATTAAAAAAACACCTGTGACCACTGATGTAAAACAAAGTATCGGGGCTCAATATAGCCAATACTGATCAGTTAAGTAATACCTTGACAGTCTCAATACCGATCTTTGAGATCGGATTGGGACATCTCTAGAAAATATGGTAGTTGCATTCTAAATAGATGCAATTGACCACAATAAGTGCTTAGAAATCTTTCTAAACGGCTATCTGACCACTTAATAACTAGTTACAGTCTCTATAATATAAAATATTCACTCCTACATTCCTTTTTTTTTTTATGTTTACAACATTCAATCACAGTGGACATTATTAGACTTTTAGACATTGTTCAATGCAAAAACATCTGCAAATGTCTTTGTAACGCATCAACATTTTGTTAGAGTCAACATTCTATTGTTAGCTGTATTCTGGACTGGGGTTCTTTTGAGCTGGTGGTGATAAAGAAATCCTATAGTGTGTCTTAGTGTTTTAATGCTAAAAGGTTACCTTCTTGCCAGTGGGAAACTAGACATAAAAATCAACTAAGGTTTTCATTATTGGTTTAAGTTTAAGCAATCAAGCAGCCTACACACAAAGCCTTACTGATGATCAAAGAATACAAACCGGGGTGAATGGAGTATACTAAACATCAATCGTACAAAGAGGTGTAAAGTAAAGCAATGTAGTATGCGGGATTTTTGGTCTTGAATGATTTGCTGTTACCATTTATGCCCTTTATAAATTTGATTGTTTGTAATGTATTTTTTAGAAATGCCTTCAGAAAATGTTGCTTCTACATGGAACTATGTACAAATAGATGATCATCAGGGGTGGGGAAAAGGACTACTCTTAAGAATCAGAATTCAACGTCCAACCGACATGCACTGCACCACTTAACACAACCTCCTCGGGCCAACAGCACTTTAATTAAATTATTTTACAGGCAGAAGACCGTAGTATGCTTCCAAATTAATTAAGTTAACTTTTTCAAATAAAGTCTTGTATTGGGTCATGTGTTGAATGTACTGTACTAAACCCAACTTTTCCAGCTGTTTTTATGTTAAGCATGTTATCCATTCTATCAACAAACATAACAGACTAGTAGTGTAGTTATATTCATTCCATAAATCTTTTGAATGTTTGTCTTCTGCTCGCATCTAATCTGTCTTTCTCTTCCTGTTGTGTTTGAATCATTGCATGTTGGGTTGCTCGCACAGATTTTATTTTCAAGAAAAATTGGCACATAAAATCCAATCCACTGTCTGTGAAACCAACCTCAGTGTGCATGTGTCTGGCTGGTGGGCTGGCTGCCTGTCTTCTGCCAGTCTGTCTCTTAACCCTTCATCTTTCTTCCTGTGTGATTTCCTCTTTTCTCTGCTCTGCCTACCTTCTGTTTTCCGGAGCAGAATAATGTATCGCACGTATAGGATGTGAGTACCTCTACCTCCTTCCCCCTCTTTTCTACGTGTTGTCATTGTAACAACTCCTCTCTGAATGCAATCTAACACTCATCATTCACAAGACTAATGAACAGAAAAGTTTGCTGTGACATTTGAGGTTCAGTCGTGCTTCTTCACATGGTAAGGAATACGTGTCTATTCTTGCTCCCCACACACGTTGTAGGTGAAGCACCAGACTAACGTTCAAAATGTCTGCAGTCGCTTTAAAATGTGGTTCATTCTTCTTCCCCAATCATTTTTTGTCTTGCGTATGTATGTTGTGTATACTGTACCTCCAAAATGAGATGAACTCTGCTCTGCTTGGTCTTACACAATTCTGTCTACTACAAATATAGGTACACATGGTATTCTTGAAATGGTTGCAAAAAGCCTATGTCCCCAAATAATGGCCATTTATTTTTTTAACCTTTTTTATAATGTATCAACAATTTTGGTTGGTTTTATGTTGTGAAATCTAGTACGGGCAAAACAAGACTATAGGTCACGACATTGATAATGAGCTTTTTAATTATATCAATCAAATATTCTTATAAATCGCTGTAATGAATTCTTATGGACCCACCTAGATCCACGTGAGGCAACTTGCATAGATGTTGGTTCATCTAAACGTATAAATATGTGGTTGTCTTAGTGTGTTCAAACATGAAGCTAACGGGTCGCGCAACGCTATTGGATAAGAATTTGCGCCCAGCTGTGAAATTTGCGTTGATATTCTTCTGATGTTGAATCCGAAATGAAGAAAAAGATAACAATCTGTGGGCACCCAGAGCGCTCCGATAGTACCTCAGAACAGAAGGAAATCTGTGTATAAACCATACACTGTCTACGGTATAAACAATAACGTCACTGCCGTATTTATAAATGGTGGTTATTTCGACCATGGTTGATGAAACATTGTTGGTATTTATATAGGTAAGCCCCTCCTCCTCTCAGTAACGAGCTGTGATGCAGTTTAGTCACCATTGGCGTATGATTGGTTGAATAAGAGGTATATTGTAATGCGCTTCAGTATATAAATGCAGTCCATTTGCCAAAAGGTAAAACAGACTTGTGCATGCTGGTGTTCTAACAGGAACTTGGTTATTGTAGCTTTGCCTGTTGGAGCTGCAGCAGTGGCTGTGACACACAGATGGTGTAGATTAAGTGCCTTCATGGGTCCAGTCAGAACTCACTCAGGAGCTGTGCTGTGGTGTGGTCCTACAATGCCAGGGCTGTCCAATCAAATTTGCCGTCGTGCTTAGAATTTATTTTTTATTCCATTTGTAAAGGTGCATTTCCCTTCCTTTCTGAAGGATACAATTACTAAATGTTGGTTATAGATCAGTGCTGATCAGCTTCAGTCCTGACATTCCAGCTATAGTTTGGACAAGATCTGGCTATTCAGATAACACTTTAATAATTATTTCACTGAATACATTCACATTAGACCGAGGACCATCGGATGCATCCAAATACTTTCATATTTTCAAACTAGCAATAATTAAATGCTTGTCAGTCAGGACTGCAGCTGAAAGGCACTGATCGACAATACACTGGACTAAATGTACTGTCCTGTCCACTCCCCGCTCCCTATTTTCACATCTGTCTTTTAATCCAGCCAAGCCCGTCAGAACGCCCAGCACAGTGAGTCCTCCCACCCGTCCATCCCCAAGGAGTTTCAGTTAGACCTGGACATGATCGAAATGGACCAGAGCAGAGTGTGTGAGCTGCCGGACCTCGTCCAACACAAGCTGGACGAGCTGCTGGAGCCCATCATGATCCCTGAACCCAAGTAAACACGCACTCCAAAACGCAACCAGACACAAATCTAGTGGACACTAAAGCACGTCTACAGCTATTTGTGATTTAATATTGCTTGTGTTTTTGTGTTCAAAGGATGCGTTCTGTCTCTCCACACTTTGATGACCTCCACAACAGCACGGCCTCCACCATCAACTTTGTCATCTCTCAGGTGGCTAGTGGGGACATTAACAACAGCATACAGGCACTAGCACAGGTATGAAAACCCTGAAGATGTCGTCTGTGACATCATGTTTTGAAGCTCGTCAGGCCGACAAGCCACAAAACATGCGTTTTTTAATAAAAAATCTTTAATATCTCCCTTAATAAAATAATCACTGACTGTCAAAATTACCACTACAATACAGAGTCTCAATAGTTCATTTAACTTGATAGTGTCACTTGGAGCAAGCATGTGTTGAACTAAAAACTAAATAATAATAATAATAATAATAATAATCTTACTTTGGTGCCCCCCAGTGTTAGTATCAAAAAGACACCTTTAAGGTACTCGCCTGTTTACAGACCTCATAAAAGGAAAAAAGAGCAATGTAGTCGATTGAAGCAATAGATCCCTCAGTGCATTCTGTCAATGCAGAATTCTCATGCTCTCCGAGCCGTGCCGGCATTACCTACATGTACCAGGATGCATTCCACACGCCATTATAGCCACTTTGAGGTGAGATCAAAATTGTGTGGTTTGTCCTCGCAGATTGACGAGGTGTTGCGGCAGGAGGACAAAGCAGAAGTCATGTCAGGACACATCGATCAGTTCCTCATCGCTACCTTCATGCAGCTGAGGCTCATCTACAGCACGCACATGGCTGATGACCGGTTGGACAAGAGGGACATCATCAAACTGTACAGCTGCATCATTGGAAACATGCTATCTGTGAGTCACTGCCTAATGTGATATGTCAGTTAGTTACTACATTGGTACGGTTGAGGTGGACACTGAGGATGGTGATGATGATGAAGAACTACTCTCTTTCTGTTAGTTGTTCTCTATGGAGTCCCTGGCCAGAGAGGCATCTATGGGTGTGTTGAAAGACCTGATGCACGGTGTGATAACACTGATGCTGGACGGCAGAGTGGAGGACATAGAAGATGGGCAGCAGGTCATTAGATCAGTCAACCTGCTTGTAACAAGAGTTCTGGAGAAGTCTGACCAGACCAACATGATCAGGTTGGTCTGACAAACGGGTCACATCCAAATAACATTTCACTTCCTCAGGACGAGATGAAAAAAAACCAGGACCCACTCAGAAAAACGCCTCCATTGCGTTACTAGAGGTCAGAAACGCTACAAGGAACATTTACTTTTCTAAACATGAACTTGGGGGAGATCCAGGCCTGTATTTGAAATGGGTTTATTCTAAAGAAAGACTTTTTTGTAATTATATAATTTATGATTATGTAGCCTTTATTGTAGTAAGACTACCTGTTGCTAATTTGCTCAGCAGAGGGGGCAGTGTAACGGGGACATGGCCTGTCCATAATGCAGCTGCAACATGATAACAAAGAATTATTGTTGAAAAAACTAAACAACTGTTTTTTTTTAACCTGTTTAGTTGACTTCTTCCTTTCCTGCCTCTCTGTAGTGCTCTGCTGGTTTTGCTTCAGGACAGTTTAGTCACGACAGCCCCTCCCATGTTCTCTGAGCTGGTCATGAAGGTAAGGAGCGTCGCAGCAGAGGCCCTAACATCCTCCTCGATCTGTAATGTTCCTTATCATACACCTCAAACTGACTCTCCGGTATTTGTGTGTGCTCAGTGTCTGTGGAGGATGATCCGCTTTCTCCCAGAGACCATCAACAGCATCAACCTGGATCGGATCTTACTGGATGTCCACAACTTCATGAAGGTTTTCCCCAAAGAGAAACTCAAGCAGCTCAAAAGTGACGTCCCACACAGAACCCTCAAGACTCTGTTACACACACTTTGCAAGCTCACAGGGGCCAAGGTAACACACACAATGTATTAAATCGTATTCCGAGTTATTGTTCTGCTATGTTAATACTATTTATGTTTTACTTGTTGAGTTTTGAGCCATTTATTGTATCAATGCATTGATAAACAGATCCTGGACCACCTATCAATGATAGAGAATCGCAATGAGTCTGAGTTGGAGGCCCACCTGAGGCGGGTGGTCAAACACTCCGGAAACTTATCAGGACTCAAGAGTGACCGTGGCAACGAGAAGACTGGTCTGCGCACGGTGAGCAACACATACCAAATACACAACGCACACTTCATTGGCCATTTTATTAGGCTCTTGTCAAGAATTTACACAAACTAGGCATCTCTTACCTTCGTGATGACTGTATCTAAATGAACTCGGATGCATAATTATGGTGATGTATGTAACGTGAATTTGTTCCCAGGAGGATCGGATGTCAAAGGCAAAGGTCAGTGACATTCTGTCTGAAATCTTCAAGAAGATCGGCTCCAAGGAGAACACTAAAGAGGTCAGCTCAGCTCTTTTCTCAAAGATCACTCTAAAAGGAATATTTTTATAACAATTTTATTGGCTTTTTTTTTTTTTTTTTTTTACTTCACAGACAGAAAACGTTTGTTTGGAAAACATTAAGTAATGTTTTAGTAATGTTTCCAATCTCGTTCTCAGGGTTTGACGGAGTTGTACGAATACAAACAGAATTACTCGGATGCAGACCTGGAGCCTTTCCTCAAAAACACGTCCCAGTTCTTCCAGAGCTACGTGGAGCGAGGCCTTCGTATGATCGAGTCTGAGAGAGAGGGCAAGGCTCGCATTCAGACCTCCGCAGGTACAACTGGAAGCTGTCACTGTGCACTTTTGTCAGAATGAAGTCGGTGTGTATAGTAACTCGTCTTTGTGTGCATCTCTGCAGTGATCCCTCAGCATGGAGTCGACTTCAGTCTGAGCAGTAACAATGAAGAGCTGAAACCAGCTGTTTACTATGAGAGACTCAAGATCCTCAGACAAAGACAAGGCCTGGAAAACACCTCCAGGGTTAGTGACACATACACACATATTTTTGAAGATAGTTACTTTTTTTGATTTTAGATTAATTCATTCACTCATATACTCGTTTGTGTAGAAGTGAGTCCATGGCAACACCTCCAGTTTCACAGCAAAATCTGCCTTCATATGAAAATGCACTTATAAAAATAGCAATTGGATAAATTCCTCAAATAGTTCACCCCGAGCATATAGATATTAGGAGAATGTTTGCTTTCAGTTAAAAATATTAAAGTGTTGTTACAGTTGCACAGTAACTGTAAATAAAAAAACCTAAACTGTACAACAAAAGTAGTCAAAATGTAGTTTTTGATCTGCAGTAGTCGTGGTGAAGTAAATAAAAATGTATTTTTCTGCTGAAACACATTTAGGCTTTGATGTTTGCCGAGTTGGAACTGCAACATTCCTGAGTAATATTCACTGAATGTACACAATAGAAGATAAACTCTTCCCCTCTCTGCCTGGAGCAGGGTGTCGGCGGAGGTGAAGACGAGCCTCAGCAGCGACCTCCCATCTCCTCCCTGCTGTCCTCCAAGCCGTCGGTGGCCTCCTCCACTGACATGCTCCACAGTAAGCTGTCGCAGCTCAAAGAGTCCAGAGAGTTGTATCAGCAGGAACACAATGCACACTCTCATTCCCCGACGCACGCACACACCCGCTCTGCTTCCCCGGCGGCCAACCTGGACGACCTGAAGAAACGTCTGGAGAGGATAAAGAGCAACCGGCAGTAAGGAGCTCCTCGTCTCATCCGCAAAGCCTGTTCAGTAGTAGAAAATACAACATCCTCCTTTTTAACTTGTTCTGTGTCTTTATTCATGTTCTGGTGGATGGAAATAGAAAGCACTCAGACACTAAAAGCTCACCCCTCTATCAACAAAGCAGGTAGACAGCAGACTAAACGCACCCTCAAGTTGGAACCTGACACCACCCACTGTGCCTGTAGGTTCGAAGACATCAAACTAATCTGACTTTAGTTGAATACATTCAGATTTAAATGAGGCTGTGACTTATATTTTCAGCCCCTACACACACACACACACACACACACACACACACGGCAGAAACCATTTGAGCGTTTTTAGCTGCTATTCACACTTCAGATGTCTTATGAAAAGCTGAATCCACAGTCTAGGAGTGAGCTTTGATGTGTGTACAGGATCACAGTCAGCTGTTCTCAGTCTGTACAGTTTCATCTTGATAAACAAAGACCCACCCTCCTGTCCTGTCCTAGCTTTCTCTTTAAGGGTGCCTCCCACCCTTCAATGTACACTTTTTACTGTATTATGTTGATGAAATGGTGAACTTACCCTCTTCCTCTCTGTTTCAGTATCACGGCACAATATGTTTGTAAATATAAAGGTTGTTAACCACTGTCATGAAGTGCTTCTCATGCGGTTTCAGGACAAAACGAATAACAAGAAATGTTGTTCCTTCCTGCTCTACCATGACGTACAACATCACTGCTGCTGTGTTTCCATGGAGCAGCTGTGTAAATGCAGCATGCCCTTGTGGCTGAACACGGTCATGTAATTAGGTGAAGTCCTGTTTGCACTGGGAGCATCTAGTGATTTAGAATACTTGCAGAAAGTTCACATTTGCTATGCCTGTAAAAGTAGAACTAGTAAAGTAAAAAGTCTAAATTTGCGTTTTTTTTCGTGGCAAGGCTAATAGCTGACGTCTCTTTCAAAATAGCACAGAAAATACAGCACTTACTTTAATCAACAAAGTGTCTGATTTCTATCAATTTCAGACATTACTGCTGCCATAACAGGAGTTGATCTGCATTTACACAGTGACATCAAGGCCCTGAAAGGGTTCAATCTGCCACGGCTCTCTGCCACACCTGTGTACTGGTGTTGAAGGAAGTTCTTTATCTGTTTTAACCAGGTGTATGGACCGGGGTACATAAGGAGTCTGTCCAGTTTTATTCTAAAAGCATTTTGTGGCTCTTGAGTAAAGTCAGTGGTTTTCAATCCTCCGATTTTAAAAGGGCCAAATGTTTTCAGCCGAACTCAATTGATCCACTGTAGTGTTTGGTTGTGATTACAACCTGCACACTTGGTGGTACAGGGTTAAAAACTACTGCTTTTATTCTGGAGAAGTGGCACAATTTATCACAACCAGCTGTTGCTGTTCAGCCAATTGGGACTTTGAATCTGAATCTAAAAGCGAGCTGAGCTGCTTCGTTCAGGGGGACCAAGAGGAGCTGTATACAGGTGTGTTCAAGTTGTGTGTTGGACTGTGCTGTGGGTCTACATTTGACTGTAAATACTGTATTTAATGTCCTCCACTAACACCTCCCTGCAGTTATTTAACAGCAGCCACTCCGTTGTGTTTGTAGGCTTAAAGAGTATGGCATGAAGTCAGTGATTGTTTTTATTTTCTCATGTAAATAAAGTTTGCATTAACAAAACTGCTGTGTAATAAAGTCATTGTTTTTATGATGATGATTATTATGGCCTTGTCATTAATCATAAAGAAAATAAAAATATAAAAACATGTTTTTGTATTTAATTTGAATGTCAGTACTAGTCTTACATTTTTGCTCCAGCTTTCCTTGTATAATCCATAGTGGAAAATGGCAATAAAGTCTTGTTTTTTTTTTTTTTTTTAACAATTCATCTTTGAGTTTACTGGTTGTATTTGTAAATTGATTTAAACTGCTGCATTTCATATATGTATTTTTGTATTTTTTCCGTTGCATTTTGCTGCAGTCTGGGGACTGCTGCTGTATCACTTATCTGACCAGGTGAGCTGCAGTTTAGAACTTATCCAGCTAAACAGGAATTTACACCATAACAGCTTGCAGCTGTGTGCCAAATTCATTAGTCTCAAAAATGCTCATTGAGTAAAGTGAATTTTTTGGGATCAGACAATAATCTGCCAAGGAGCTGCACAGCTCGTCTGTAGCTGGATCAAAATGTAGTCTACTGAGGACTAAGACTTTAGAAATTCAGGCTCTTATCTGTTGCCTGAATACATCAGAGTTCTGAAATATTGCATCTATATAATAACCAGTGTCAGCTGGAAGCTCCCAGAACTCTGCTTGAATCAAACATTTAATAGCAACACATACTGTAGAACACTGACTCCAGAGACATTATCTTATCTGAAATTGCAGTGGGTGCTACTCATCCCGGTGAGGTAACTACACAGGTGTCTCACCTCCTGTCCCCCTGCAGGTACGGGGCTTGTGGTTGTGCATTAATGACTTTTTCTCAGTCGTTTTGGTACATTTGTCAGATCAAAATAGAAATTCTCAATAACGACTTGTTCAACCTCTGCATCATCTCGTCGCTTGTGCACATGATCAAAGCAATTTCTCCTTTTCAACAAATTGCAAATGCTTTGGCACATTCATGCGAACGATTATGTACAATTGTCTGCTGTGTCCTACATTATCCATTCCTTATGTCATGTTGCTCAACATGTATTATACTGGTTACACACACACAGCGCTGCATGTACAGTGATGTTTCCTGCTTTGTTCATCAAAATGACATGGTCTGTCAACAAATGACAGTACAATAGTTAAGGTGCACATGTGAATCCTTCTTCCACATGCAGTAATGTGTAACTTCGTAGTGTTGGAATCTGTCATGCAAACGTACATTTTCAGTGGTCATCAAAATCTGACATGTTGTCTATATGTTATATTGACAACATGGCTAAGCATTTTGACCATATTGTTTTTATGACACAAGGACTTCATTCTGATGGCACTGACATGTTTATTGCTGTTTGTACGAATTGTTTTGAGAAATGCACTTACTGCTTTGTAAATGTCAAGGATTATTCAAGAAATGTTCCAAAGCGACTGAGAAAAACTGTAAAACGTTCTTGCCTGAACTAATGTCTTCACTTTGTCAGATAATTAGTAAAACTCTTTCTGGAGTCAAAACTGAGCCGAGGCAGATGAGACACCTTTCAAAATGTAATTATGCAATAACAGTAGTTGACACTAACGATAATGTTGCCTTCATAAGACCATAAGGAATTACACTTTTACAATTTTTTTTATTAAATTATACGAGCTGTAGAAATATGTGCATATTTTGAACTGTATGATCTTAAATCTTAATGTGCAGTAAGTTGAAGTTAAACCTCAGAAACAGTGACCTCTGGCGTCCAGGTAACCTCTACGGTACACAGCATGACAACTCAACCTGTCTCACACCAGAGCTGAGCTGATGACTAACAGCCTATAATAGTTGTATTAATATATTATAATAATATAACAGTTACAAATGAAGCTTCATTCTAATGTAGTTTCATATCAGTAGGACACTTAACATCGACACTAAATGACACTTGTCAAGATTTATTTGAGAAAATATAAAGAATACAAATATGTATGGAAAGAACATTTTGTATATTTAACAGTTTTAAACATTTCGATCTACAAATATCTAAAATAGCTCAGTATACCTTATTTACTGTATGTAGATATACTGAACTACATATAAAAGTAATATAAACAACACTGTACAGACATATGGCACAGAGAAGGACAGGCTAAGAAAATAGAGCTATGTACAGAGCAGATTGAAGCACTTGTGTTCACCTTCAGTCACCATTTTCTTTGACACATCCTCTGTTTGTGCTGTCATCCTTCACAGCTGACGGTATCTGATTATAGGGGACTGTTGTATAAAAAGGATCGAGAATGTAATCACATGTCTGACTCTTCTATGAAACTGTGATTTCTTCACTGTCTGACTCTGAGAGCTCGGACTGTTTGCTGGACTCTGACGGAGAGGAAGGATTGTGATGATGATGATGATGGTGGTGGTGGTGAAGATGTGACTCATGGCTGGTGGGCGCCGTCCTGTCCAGCATGTGGCAGTGGGTGCTGCCTACATCAGTGAGGTCTGGGTGGGGGTTGGTCTTGGTGGGGAGGGTCTGCTGGCGACAGCCGCCTGTCGACAGCAGCTCCCTCTCTTTGGAGTTCCTCCATTTCATCCTGCGGTTCTGAAACCAGATCTTCACCTGCACGGGACACAGAAAAAACAATATGTCATGACACTGACCACTCACCGTTACGCCTGTTCACAGCTGGTTTTACAAAATGTCCCTTCATAACATAAGTTATAAGTTATAAATGTGCAATATACATTCTTATTATATAAAGTGAGTGAATAAACTAGTGGTAGATCAATCAATCAGGCCATTTTGATAAACTTGGTATTGGACGATGGCTACACTTACTATTATATTTTACTGAGCCAACACCAGGGAAGGCCATAACACTGACATTGTTTATTTAGCCTATTTCTTTTTATTTCAGAAAGTTTATACATTTATTTGTCTCAGAAACAAGGAGATGCTGCTCTCTGCTGATAAATGCTGTTGTCACTAAAGCTCATTCATAAGATGTTTTTTCTTTTACAAATTTTAGTTTTAGTTAGATGACCTGTGGACATTCATTTAGTTGCTACATTTTTTAAAATCTAAAATAAGTGCACTGCAGACAGAGTGCAGGAGAGAGACAATGCAGAAAATAAAAGTGTTAAATAAATGTTCATTTAAGTTTAGCAATTTTGTATCTCATTTGTTATTATTAGTTTAATTTTGTATTTTATCAGATATCAGATTCATCAGAAACAAACAAACAAAATAACAAACAAAGAACAACAATATATCGACATTATATGACGGCCACCCTGCTGTCTAAATAGCGACGTCGACCATGAATAAACCATATCGACCACTCGTCTGAATGACGTGATAAGATCCAGTCGTCCTTGGTGTGTACCTGGGAGTCTTTTAGCCCCAGTTTACTGGCGAGTTTCTTCCTGTCTGGTTTGCTGATATATTTCTGCTTCTGGAAAGTTCTCTCCAGGGCCTTCCTCTGGAGGTCTGAGAACACAGCCCGCCGCAGCATGCCCCTCCTGGGCTTCCCTCTGGGGGCCAGGGGCCATGAAAATGTTCCCGGGACAGGAACCACAGAGGAAGAAGCTGGAGGGACAAAACACCAGAGAGAGTAGAGATTTAACAGCCAGACAATAGTCATGCATTCTTCAACTGGCTGATGATGTAAAAAGCATGAAATACAAGTGAATCAAATTTGTTTAGACCCTTGGGGTCCCTGTACTGAAACTTGGAGGACAAAACACATCCTCTAGCTGGGATTTAAGAATCACAGAATAAACTCCCAAATTAGCAGAAAAATAGAGACATGAAGAAAGAGGAAAATATATATTTTAGTAGGTTTATTACAAGAATCCTGGAAAAAGTCCTTAACTAGTTACAGTTAAGGTCATTATCTAAAAGCAAGCCATAAAAAAGGCTTTAATTCATTCATTCATTAATCATTTTGAACTGCTCAGATCATTCTCATTGTGTCTTCTGGTTTGTGTCATTTTGAGGACGCTGATCGCAGGTTAATTCTTTTCTCATTTCTCATTCTGTCAAATATGTCAATGTCAATGTCAATGCCATGTAGACTGTGAGGTGAATGAACTGAGCTTCTTTTACATTTCCTGCATGTCTTCAATGTGTCCAAAATGTTATAAATCAGAGGAATCGATCAATCCATCCATTATGCTCTTGTTTCTTACTTGGTAGAAAAGCAGTTTCTGAATGATACAAGTTGGAATTCTACTACAAGCTTTAATGCTGATTCAGCAGGAGTTCTGCTAAACTTGGATTTTTTCTCTCATTATATTCTACATTCCTCAGGGTTCTCAGAAAAGAGTCATCCTTTCTTGTTTCCATCATCAGCGCACAAGCTCCCTGATGCTGCCCACAATATACTCATTCTGCCAGAAATCTGGTGTTTAAAAGCCCAATTTGTCCAGCAGTAGAAACAGAGCCTATGCTAATGAGACGGGCTCTCCAAAGCTCAGCTCACACTGCCTCTAATGAAGCATGAAGGGGGATTGTATAGGCTGCAAATGCATAGAGAAAGGTGATTGTGTTGTAATGAATTGAGTGGAAAAGGCCGTCGACAGGCCAGTATATTACCGGCCCATTAAAGACAGGTCAGTATAATGTTGAGCTGTTGAAGAGCGTAGGGCTGTTCACACTCTTATACACCTGATTCAAAGTATTATTTTGTCACATTTATTTTCTGTACAATTAATAAATATGTTGGTCAATATTGGAAAATAATTCAAATCAAATCCAGGTTCAAACCTTTAACAATTTAACAACGATTTGTTAGCAGCATAGTTAACTCCTATACATTTTTTAAGGTGTGTGTGTGTGTGTGTGGTTTTGGCTCCTATTGGTCACGGTGCTGGGAGCTTTGTGGGCAGGCAGAGGGGCTTGGTGGGAAAACGACGGCGCGTGAAGAGGCGCTGGGTTCCTGAGCTGGGAAGATACCCGCCTCACATTTAGACCATGACAAACGGCACTAATATATTTAGAGCGTGACAAACTGGACTAATTTGTAGATTAGGACAACTGGTGCTAATGTCAGCAGTCAGTGCGTCGCCTAAATAGTCCTTCAAATTGGCGGAGCTGATTCCAGGCTGTCCCGGTATTCCCATGCTCAAAGGCTGACAACGTCTGTTAACAGCCGACTGAGACCTCACCATCTACATCAGCTGGCAAAATGTGTTTTCACATGACTTCAGAAGCTGTAAAATCACAGCTTCCAGGACTGAATTATATGCTTGGCCTTTTCAGTTTTTTTAATTTAATTTTTTTATATTTTCTCCCATTTAAATGTTTTGCTCTGTGTGAAAAAGCCTCACAAACACATTGAGTAGCCAGATTATATTCCACCAAGAAAAGGGATATTACACCATTTTAATTAAAGTTCAGTATTAATCAGATATATCAACAAATTATTGAATTCATATATTATTGAATTTGTTTACAATGTTCCTTGAATCATAGAAAGTAGTGTAAGGCCCATAGAAACCATGGTGCTGCCAGGACTTATTCACCAGTATTACTAGCTTTTGATTTCATTCATTATATTTATTTACAGGGTAATTAATTATTAATATATATATATATATATATATATATATAAATATATTTTAATATATAGATTTTTTTGTAGAAATGCAATAAATAAACCTGCTTTTGGATTTGTTTTCTAGCCTTTCTACCTTCCATCTCTTTGGCTCTCTATGAAAATGAAATTCTACTGGAAGTTTTTGTTCTAGACCAACGTACATCTGGCAAAGTAACTGTTGAATCATTGATATTAATCAATCCTATAGGTATATTTGGGTGGTGTTACTTTGGGTGGTAACATTTTTTAATAAAAAAGGATAGATCCAGAAAAACATTTGTTGCCTAACATGCTATTTCCTTTCTGAAAGTTTCAAATGTAAAGGGCAAAGTGTTAGCACTTTGATCAAATTGTCTTTCAGCAAATAAAAAATTAAGTGCCAATTATTGTCATGTTTATTATTACAGTAGAACTAATATGAGAATTAATATTTGGTTTTCTTGATGCATCATATTTCACTAGACAATCGGAGGAGGTCTTCAGCTGAGACAGTGAGGTTCTTAGTGGCAGAAACATGTGTCTGCTTGTGCTTTATATTGTAAACAGCTGTGGTTAGATCGGAATGCCAAGGTGAAAATTAGGTATATATCCTCAGATTAGCGCCCGACCTAAAGTGATAAATATATGTGAATAAGTGGGGAAAGTGATGTTTTTCTCTCTTATAAAGAAGGGAAGAAAGCATCCAAATTGCACATCAAGCAGCTACAAATAAACAGTGTCAGCCTTGGAGTTCTGAAACTACTAATGTCAATATATATGGCACTAGTACGTCCACCAACCTGTGAAGTAGGAAGCTCTGATGAAAGGATGAAGGCTCCCATCAAAGAAAGGCAAAGGGAAGGACTTCGTCTGAAGACTCTGGACTGAGGAGCAGGAGGAAAAATAACACAAATTCACGTTGCTGATTCCAAGTAGGAAAAATAACACAAAAAAATGAATATCATAAAGGAATTATAGCTTCTTATAACATTTTAATAACAGTTATAGTAGCCTAATAACTGCCTAGGGGGAAGTAATTGATTTGAAAAATAAACATAGTTAAGTTATGTCTCATGCACCTCAGCAGTCAAATGCAAGTTCATTTATTTGTCATTTGCTAGTTTATTGGGCCTGCAGTTTTTAAGGCTCAACGGAATCCATATGTTTACTATATTTCATATATCCTGATAGTTTGTATATGTCAATCTGTCAACAATGGGGAGAGAGTAGCATCAATTTTGGTGGGAAAAAGTGTGTTGGTGTTGATATTGCATTGCTATTAAAACAATAATATATGTAATAATAGTAATAATACATTATACTATTATATAATATTATTGTTAAATAATAATAATAATAATAATAATAATAATAATAAAAAACTTAGTATTTGTTTCTTCATTACTTACAGCAGCTTCCTTAATACGAATCACAGCATCATCCATCATTTATACTCACCGCTCCGTGTGGACGGTGCCAGTATCGCACTAACGCCGAACTTCAGGTAGCCAGAGTCCGGGCAGGCCGTCTGCGGAGAGCCGCTGTGACTGCGGCCCGGCTGGCTGGAGCTCTGGAGCACACACCGCTCTGTGCTGGCTTCTAAAACCCGGGGAGGGCCGCCCGGGCCCGCGTTGAGCTGGAAAATGTTCCCGGGACTTCTGGAAGAGAAAGTCCGGTGTATGTAACTGACAGGTTGGCTTAATCGGAGGAGATCTTCAACAAGGAAGCCTGAGTGGAGTGACCGGTTCAAGGGTAAGGAGAGAGCCGCAGGAGGACGCAGTAAGCCCGGGTAAAGAGGAGGCGGCAGAGCGCTGCAGGGAAACATCGTGGCTGTCCGACCTGGAAAAGTTTTCCGACTTTACTCTTTTCACTGTTTTCAACAGAGATGTCGTGGAACCTAAAGAACACACACTCAGTCTATACTCTGCGCGCCTCTGCGCCCTCTTGGAGAGGTTTTATACAAGAGAGTCACTCCTACACACAAACACGCACACTCAAGCACATGCATGTGTGCACGCGCACAAGTTCAACCCTCAGCCCATCTCTCTGGCTGCATCTCTTTGAACACTAAATCCAGGCCAAGGGGATTGGTCAACGCTCCTTTGATTCTTTTGGAATTGGACCACCTCAGTCAAAAACAATTTAATTTCCCTCCTGGTTCTATTTTATTAATTTTAATTGAAAATCTAGCAGCTATATAATTGTCATGTTGCATTGACTGCACGTGTAGCCCACACCAACAACAGGACACAGTGCATGTTGGGAAACACTGATGTGTGATAGTTGTGTTGGCTCAGGGCAGCTTGACAACATGAAACTGAATGTGTTCTTTTTCAAATTAAGCAGATCTGTGCTCTGAAAACCAGACAAGAAAACAAGGAATAGGGCTTCATGTTCTCATCAGCCGAGTTATTTACACATTACTAGTATTTTACACATTTATTTATTTAGCCTACATATACCTATTGACAATGACATTCAATTCCCCCACCCCAACACCGCAACATTCAAATTAAGGCATTTAAATGTTTGGAAAAAGTGAATTCGGAAAAAGGAATATTTCAACCTTGCCTTCGCTCCTTTTTCATTTCAGCATGCTTGCAAATGTTGCAAATGTTTTAGATTTATTGGACAAAATGAATTGCCTAATAGGCCTTATCATAACAATAATAACAACAATAGCAATAATAATAATAATAATAATAATAATAATAATAGCAATAATAATAATAATACCAACAACAATAATAATAACCATCTTCCCAAACACAGCCACCACATTGATTCAATATCCCCCCCCCCCCCCCATCAATTACCTGTCATTCAGTCTACACGAGACAGGTGGCCTTTCCGCTTAAAACGATTGTAAGAGTCAGCTTTGTTCTGCTCCCTTTGATCATGTCAGAATGTGCCCTGTTGACTTGAATGAGTGTAAAATGAGTTTAAGTTTAGAAACATAGAACACCCACTTCCCCTGAAAGTCCCATGGAGAAGATGATGGCAGCAGGCAGGTTGATCAAACAGGCAAATGTTTTTGACCTTAAGCTTTTTTTCTTTGCCCCCAAACGATCTGGCTACAGTACAGCGTGGATTCAAGCTGACACATAAACTCAACAAGTGGAAAAGACAATTGGAATGCCAAGCTCCTAATTTAGGCTACCGGAGTAACCTGATAATTTCTAAAGCATGAAGTCATATTCCATGTTGAGGCAATTTTTTTCTGTGTATACATACACTGTGTGGATGGACTTCAGAAAGATAGAGGGAACAAAGAAGATTTTAAAGAAGATTTGGTCTGGGACTTGAGGCGCGAGCTGAGGAGCGCGATAAGACCTATGACTAATGGCCTTTGAGCATGTGCTGCTCTCCCCTTCTATGTCCATGTGTATTGCTCTGAAGAAAACATTATTTCTCACACTCTCGCCAAAGTCACTGACTATATGTTCAATTAGCAGTGAAGATTTAGGGTACAGGAATAACTGAATAACCTGGCATCTCTGAGACAAACCTATTACAGAATCTGGGTTCTTATCCTGATTTATCCACTCATGTCCAGGCTCTTTGCCAGCAGCTCTATACATTCACTGACCAACTTCAAACTTTGGTTGTAACTTTGCGGTCAAAGTTATAACCAGAGGAGCCATATTAGAGGGATCGGTATCTTCTTTAAAGGGTAATTTGAGTAAGAGAGAAACAGAGAGACAGAGAGAGAGAGAGAGAGAGAGAGAAAGAGAGAGAGAAATTGTTGTGTTCAAAGAATTTTATTCCTTCAGAAAATCCCTCTATTGTATCGAGGTTGAGCAGATGGTTCTCTGGGAGGGAATATGGGCATCAGCAGAACTAATTTCTGCTCCTGGTTCGACAGACAGACCGACCTGCTGCTTGATTCTTAACCAGCACAACAGCTGTTGGTGAATTAACCACCAGTTAATACTCTTTTTAACGCTATTAGCCTCTTGAAGTCTTACAACATGAACCCTCCCACCTTACTGGCTGAATTGATTACACATGCAAAGAGGGGAAAACAACTAAGGCCGTGTCTATGGCCGTGTCTCGTAACTAGTTAAGCTCTAAGCCTCCAAGTTTTAACGAACATGTACCAAACAAAGCTGACAAAATGACGACACATTTACATGTGACGTCATTTTGTCAACTTTGTTTGGTACATGTTCGGCACTTCAAACACTTCCAAATGAAGTCATGAGAGATGAATATAAGCAGGACCTTTTGAAGTACTTTCTTAATGACGGTGGTACATGTTGAAATGTGTCCTGTATTTATGTTGAAGTTGTTTCTCTCCGTCGTTCAACGAGGCAACAGAAACACTGACAGTATTTACATTAACATTAAAAACACACTCATTAAAAGGCTAATTCATTGCTGTAAAATTGAAGTAATTTGTGGAATTCTTCCAGTGTAAGCTTGTCTAGATTTAACATTGACACTATGACCAGGTAAAGTGAAAGTTTAGATTTTCTGTGTTTATGATATTCAAGAAATAGTATATTTTGAAGGCCAAACAAGAACCTGGGTTTAAAGAAAGACTTGAGAGATGAACGAGCACAGTGGTATATTTGTTTCAGCTTCATTTGGAAAGCTTAAAAAAAAAAAATGTAATCCTAAAAATTCGATGTTTGTGATAATTATGGCTCCTGCATGGAATCATACAGCTCCTGCTGTTTTACTCACAAGAGGCAACATTGTTTTTTAGCTGGGATCACTGTAAATGATTACGCGCTGCAGGTGTCATTGAGAAATAAACCCGGCTAATTTATGTAGAAATGAATAAATCATGCTTGAATTAATGTTTGGTGTGCACATATTCATACATTTTGGCATCAAAATAATAGATTCTGAAGCATTTTGAACTATTTTTTAATACATTCTCTCAAATTTACAATTTGCGTGCATGACCAGAAGATATTGATATTTATAATGTTTGATCGTTATTAAAGATAGCACAATGTTGCTCAACACATTGTGTCACGAGGGACACCAACAGTCTGGGCCCCTGTAGCTCACCTGGTGAAGTGGGGGGCCCATTTACAGAAGCTGAGTCCCTCCCGGGGCCTTTTCTGCATGTCATCCCTTCACTCTAATTCTATCAATTAAAGGCAAAAACCCCGAAAATATACTTTAAAAATAAAAATAAAATCCTGTGTGAATTTGACCCAACTGTCACTTTTGTGGCACGTTACATTTCGCTCACTCGTGTGAGCAAGGAGGAACAACATCGGCAGAAAGTGTTTACAAAGAGAAAAGTCACATGTTCGCAATGGACAGTGATACAAGCTTGTAAAAAGGTAATGTGTCTCTGTAGAAATACTGTATTCTGTTTCAATACTGACTTGCGCTCTCTTACTCCTCTGTGGGCCCACTCCCTCACTCTCTTTCTGTCTATGTGTCCCTCGGCCGGAGCATCTGTTTCCAGGCAGAGTGGAACAGAGTGGATTAGTGGGGCCTTCGGTGTCAAAGTGCGGCGACAAGCATTAAAGCCATATTAACTTTCCATTAAACATCACCTCGCTCTGTCGAGGGAGAGAAAGACACAAGCCCTGTGATAAAGCCCCTTAGAGAGAGAGAGAGAGAGAGAGAGAGAGAAAGAGAGAGAGAGAGAGAAAGAGAGGGAGAGAGAGAGTGTGTGTGTGTTTGTGTGAGTTTGTGTGTGTAACCCTCAATGCACCTGTTCCCTCACTGTACGTTTTCTTGCCCTGGACAATGCAGAACAACAGTCACTGAATGACACCCTGAGAATGTTTACATTTGGACTTACTGTAGTTATGGTTAATGTTGGTGACATCATCAAACCGTGACTTTTTTTGCATTTTCAGCACTGGCAAATGCAAGTTTAATGAGAAAAATTATCATATTTTTTCCAACCATCTCTCATACTATATGCTAATGTTTCCAAACATTAGGGATGTTAAACGGAGTTAACTACACCTAAGTTAAGAAAAGAATGGAATGAGGTTTGGTTGGTTTCCAGAATTAATAATTAATAAACTTGTTGTTTTGGATTTACGGCCCTAATGATTCACCATCAACCTCATTTCCAGCAGCAGCAGGGTAAAAAATAAAGCACTGTGGTGACCCTGTGACTTTTCATCTGGTGCCACCATCAGGTCAAAATTCCAATGTGTCCAATACTTTGGTTTATGGCCGATTATTTTACAATATTGCTGTCTAGCAAATGCTAAACTAAGATGGCAAACATGTTATATACCTGCTTACCATCAAGATTGTTTATATTGACATTTTGACATGTTGCACAGCCTCCCGGTGCTGCTGTAGACTTCTAAATACTCACTTCTGTTAATTGCCTACAACCACGAAATCTATAGCACATCACTTATATGGTTGATAGGTTTTGCCAAGAAAAACAATTGTATTAGCAATCTCATCAAAATATAAATAAAACCAAATTACAACATCCTTGAATTTATTTTAGAATACTGTTTGTTTTTTGAAATTGTTTTCCCAGCATGCAAAGCAAGTACAATTTCAAAACACAATCTCTGGATGCTTAAATGAACATCTCACCATAAAATACTCACTTGCCAGTGACCAGCCCATGAATTTTCATCAAGCAGTGTGAGAATGTGAGAATGTCCTCGGCATCTTGAATTCATACAATAAAAGTAAAACTTGACCGAAGCGATAAGCCCATGTTGCTGACAAATATGAGAAATTGCTCGCCTCAGTGTCCCCATCATAGCCTCGGTACACTTGTGACATAGAGCACGCTCACTGAATGCTCATTAGTTGTAGATTGGTCATGGGAGCTCAGAGCAACACATCGCTGTGCTAACAATCTTTCCCATTATAAGAGCTTCCATTCTTCTATTCACAGCCCCTTCTGCTCTAATCTTATTGGAGTCTCATAACGTTTTGCGGCCCTTCAGCGGGAGGCTTAAAGCACCTGGCAGGTTGTTTAGAGGAGAGCTTGTAAATGCCTGTGGTTAAAATGGGCTCTGAGGCCCAAAGACAATCCAAGCACTGCCGGGGAAGAGGGGAGGGGGACCGATTTGGTTGTCAAGTCCAGTTTACATTTTGGTTTTGTCAGTGGAGTGGAGAAAGAGAAAGTGACCCAGTGCTCACACCAACCTGTTGCTTCAGTTTACTTCTTTACTATTTTCTTGTGCTATTCAGATGGTGCTTTGGACTAAGTGCCGTCTCAGAACCAGAGGAAACCACAATGTGGGCCGCGGGTAATCACTGCACAAACATATGTAACCAATGTATCACATGACAATGTTAAAACCATGTGACAATGGGAAAGGTGTTGCTCATACTGATGAACCCACAGAGAATTATCAGCTAGATCCGTGCCCCCCCTCGGCTTTACAGAGCGTAGTGAGTGTAAAGCCTCATTGTTTTAGTCCAGTCTGTAACTTTATTGTTTTAAATCACTCTCACAGCTCTCATAGTGTTGTTTTCTGCTACATACTAAACGTCAGACTGTTGAACATAGCCGAGCATTTACCCAAGTTGCTGTAACCACTTGGGTACCATGGCGCTACAATAATAGTTTTTACCAACAATGACCAAGACATAAAGAGAAACATAGCTCTTCTTATTCACCTTTTCATGGTCCAATCATATTATCAGCAGCAGTATGTCACAAAGAATTTACATTTGTTTAAACTTTTTTGCTAATTTTGTGATATGATATTGCGCTGTCAACAATAGCTAAGCTGGTGTAACTCAACCACAAATATCTCTCAGATCAGAGGAATAGAGATACCTTTAGTATTTCCTTAGGCACCATAATACCAATGTTAAACCCATAAAAACTGAAAATGAAACTTCCAGTAAGAAAACCTCATTCAAAATTACACATCTCTGGAACAACTTGGTAGCCGAACAGTAACACTGCATACCAGCTGGGGAGCTTAGTTCCATGTCTTACCTCTCTCTCTCTCTCGGACAGTTCTCAGTCTGTCTCTTCACTGTCAACTATCCAACAAAGACAAAAATGCCACAAAACAATTCTTCAAAAAAAACAAAAAACATACAGGTTTCTAATAACGGAAGTGACTGAAAATCCAGCCTTGGAACCCTTACTCAAAAGTAAGTTGTGTGGTCATACCATCTAATATTTTTATCATTCTTTTTATTTACATTTGAGCAACCATCTCCCTGTGTTAATGATTATTTAATTAAATAAATAATGATGACTGAGATATCATCACAGATGGTGGAACAGGCACCATAAATAGTCACAGCCGTGTGTAATGCTGTTTCAGAGCCTCACCAATGTGCCACAATTGGTGAAATTGCACTTCTTCTTTGCGTTTAAAAATGAGGATATGGAAATACAAACAAGTGATTCAGGGTGTGTCTACGTTTATGGTTAACTGTGGGAGTGGAAATGAGGCTTGTGCATGTGCACCCAGTTCCACAATGATTGAGATTCATAAAACAAAACCTGTTGTTTTATAAATCTGATGAAAAGAATGCGTAGACTCTGCATCTTTGTGTCTTTGTGTCTACTGTGTTAATGTCACCAGGTCAACAGAAGACCAGAGGGCTGAACGCTGTAAACATTTTTTAGACAGCATAGATCACAGCTAAACCATTGAAAAGTTCATAGAACAGAGCGTTGGTGGAGATCATTGATAAGATAGAAACCACTTAACATTTAACATAAATAGTTTTTTACTGCAATACAAGATCATAAACAACTTAAATCCTTCCCTATGGGCCTAAACCTGATTTAATTGGGGTCGTCTCTGTGTATTGACTCAGCAGAAACTTCAGTCACTCACAGAAACATCACCCAGGAATTTCTTGACACATACACTTCCTGTCTTAGTTCTGTGTGTATATTATTATATCAATAGCTATTCATTTCCACTGCTATCTTGGGGCCTATGGATAATTCAGAGGGGATTTTGGCTGGGGAAGCACCTTGTCGAAAGGCCTGTATTAAATCAGGCTGATGGGTTGAGCGTAGGGTTGAGGGCAGAGACTCAGATCTAGCTGAGGTGAAGAGACCAAGGTTAGGGCTAGGCTTAAAGATGAATACGGCCACTGAGGCGGGCTGAATACAAGGACGCCAGCGCAGCACTGCATGGCTAGCAGGTATTGAGGCGGGCCACGCCACATAATTGGATTGAACGCCGGCCACGGTATTTATGTCACTTCTCGTCTTGTCAATCCCATAACAGGCATGGCAACGGCGTGGGGATCTCCCATGGTGACGGGACTTTGCCTTATTCAGATAGAATAGAGAGAAAAGAGCCAAGCCTCATTTAATTCACGTTTAATTCTCACTCAAACCGTTTTAGGGCTGATGTTATTTGCATAACTGGAAAAAAGGGACTCTGCCTTTTCAGTGTCCCTGTGTGTGTGTGTGTGTGTGTGTGTGTGTGTGTGTGTGTGTGTGTGTGTGTGTGTGTGTGTGTGTG
>CALSBV010000422.1:8070870-8115703 GCA_943590825.1 Bovichtus diacanthus
CCCAACTCTGCCAACAGATTGCTGGCTGATCATTCCTCTCAAGTGCTGCCGCTGCTGCAGGACTTTAAAGTCCCACATTCATCCATCTCTTTCTCTTCTTACCCTTCTCTATCAGTGTCTCTGTCTTGCTCACGACTAATAACATAATGATGTAAAGAGAGGCAGAGGAGGAGGGGATTTAAATTAGAGCACCGTCTTTCTCTCTCATTGTATTTAATGGCTCTTATTGTGAGAGCTGTCAGGCCACAAGGGATTCCTGAAGGAGGGATAGGGCCATTCCTTCTGCCACTCTGAAGAAAGGATGATGGGAGAAGTGGATCAAGAGAAGGAGTATGGCCAGTGTAAGTGGGGTAAGACCAAAATAGAGCAATGTGAGAGGTAGAAAGAGAGCGCCAGCGATAAGTATCCGGGCTCCTTTCTTGGGTTTTAATTAAAACTCCTTGAGAAATTCTAAACAAGCCTCTTCTTCCTTTCTCTGAGTTCAGAACTTAATGTGTTGGAAAACTTGTCTGGGTTATAATGTGAGAGGAACGACAGAGGAGTTGAAGAGGAGGATACTGAAAGCAAATGAGAGGCCGTTTACAGATAAAGCCATTAAATTTCTCGTTAATCAATTAAGTAATTCATGGCTAGTGAAAAGACTAATTAACTCCTGGTTTAAAGGCCATGGGAGGCTTGTGAAGGAGAGATATGGCTGCAAAACGAAGTGCAGAGAGGTCTCTGGAAAAATAAACTATACTCTGAGCAAATCAGCCTTTTAAAATAAGTCCCTGTTCATTTAAAGTAGTATAATGCAGTGCTTCAATATGAAAGGTAAGTCTTTTTTCTTTGCTTTTCTCTCCTTTTTCACCCAAATCTCCCCTTTACCGTATCTTTTATTCCCTTAAATATGCTTTTTCTTTTCCTTTAGTCTCCATTACTTTATTTTCCTCTTTTCTAAAGTGGGCTGAGAAAGATTGTTTGTTGGGCTTTGCTAACACACTCTTGATTATCTAATCATGATTGACGGGTAATTATGCGTAGAAAATGACAAGTAGCATTTACAGTAATTATATTAGTTAATGCTAATATCTCCATATCAAAACTCATAAATTGTTGCTTATGACCAAATTACGAACCGGCTACTTAACAGTGGTGTTTTGCATCATGTCCTGCTCTACCTAGAAATAACACCTCGCCTAAACCAAATGGAGAATTTCCAATAGGTGAGAACGCTTCTGAAACGGACAACCTCCTGTTGCGAGCTGCATGTGTGAAAATAGAAATCTGCCATAAGGGAATGGATACCACTAAAACACAATCAACCTTGCTAAAGTGCAAAAGTTTAAAAGCTTTTATTATTATTAATTAAGTCTTCCTCAGGGTCAAACAGTCACATACAAGTAGATTGGACAATAAGTACAGGCTTCAGTCTCACACACCCAACAATTTGTGCCGTAACAATCGGCTCCCTGAAACCACTCATTGATGTGTAACAAATGAAGGGACCCCCATCGAGATTGATACATTTCCTGCCTTTCTGTCACTTCTCTTAGTTCAGTATCACCAGTGTTCACAAATGTGATTTGGAAGCCCAATTATGCTGGAAGGGAAACTCTGTAGTCAGAATTTTGCATTTCTTAAATTTAGTTTAGTAAGCTCGCTCTGTCTGTTGGTCGTTCCACACAAATGTCCCCACCCTTTGGGGGCCACAGTTTTCACCCTAGGAGCCTGACATTTGGCATGGAGCTCAAGTGTTTCTGAGTTTGTGCATGTGAATGCATGAATGTGAATGCATGTTGGTGGTCGCAGCTTTTGCGAATTTGCGCTTGTTTTTGTCTAATTTCTGTATTAAATGCCCCATCTGTAGACTGTATTTTCACTTTGAAGACAATGACTGATTTTTAAAATATGTATAATGCAAACTTGAATCAGTAGAGCAACATAAGAAACAGTAGCTTCAAACTGACTGAGAGCAGCTGCCAAATGGTTCCACCGTTACTCTATCTGTATGCTCCGCTCTCTATTTTCCTTGTTGCTATATGAACCGAGCTGGGTATAATCTGATCTGAACATGTTCAACATCAGGTTCTGGGCTTTCATCCCTGCTGGTAAATATAATCTGAGGAAACGAATAGCAAACAATACATGTTTGATTTCAGAACACATTTGTGTCCACTAACTTAATCAAATGGAAGAAATTTGGAGGGACAAGAGTGTGCATTTGCATTTCATCAGTGTACATTCCTACATGGACTTTGAAGCTATTTTATTTGTTATCTTCTATATGTTTACCTTTTTTTATTCCTGCCATCTGTAATATACCTTCAATTTCCCAAGGGATATTTAAAGGTTCATGGAATTTTATTCTTTATACTGGTAACTCTCTCTGTTCTTCTCTTTCTTTTCCAGTATCTCCCCGTCTCTCTCAGTGTGACTGTGCTGCTCACTTCCCTGGAAAATGTGGTGAGAAGGGAAGTTAGTGGGAGTGGGTAGCAGTTGGATTTAAGTATCCAGGCTCCTTTCAGTCAGCGAGAGAGAGTCTATAAAAGAGGCAGTGAGGCATGCTGGAGGCAGGGAGTGATCTCTACTGGCTTCTTCTACCTGAGAGGAAACACAGGACACGCATGCACACACACACACATACACGCACGCACGCTCGCACACACACGCACGCACGCACGCACACACACACACACACACACACACACACACACACACACACCAATGTGCTGTAAAGTGCAGCTGAGAGAGGCTGAGTGGGGCAATCACAATGGGCCCTTGGGGATACAGGGTGACCCCGAGGAGTCTATAATTCAGAAAGGGGTTAGTCTATCATTCACATCTCTCTGAACAGATTCACAGGGGCAAGACAGGCAGTTCATTATCACTGAGGAGAGGCAGGGGAGGAGGGAGGAGGAGACAGGAAAGATAGAAGGAGGGCTAACGGGGACGAAGAAGAAAAGGAAAAGAGACATTGTAAATAGACTTCCAGAGTGAATTGAAATAGCTTCAATAACTTCAAGTTCTAAAATAAAAACAACAACAACAACAACAACAACAACAAAGCAACAAACAATGCAGAGAGCATAGGTCATGTCCATGTGGACTACAGATCCCTGAGGACTTGTGTAATAGAAAAAGTACAAAGAAAACAAATAGGATATATTTCATGCTACATGCAAAATAAACATTTCAAACACCAACAAATGGCTTTTGACCTTGTGAAGGTCAGTGGTCACTAGTAGTGCAACACCCCTGTAGTAGTTTAGGGGGGGTATGTATGGAATGTAACTTTTTGTGCAACAGTATCTAATTTTTGAGACTTCTATGATGCACCAACAGCCACTCAGCTCACGTTGTATATAGGAAGAAGACTAAACATCTACAGCCGTTTTATTGCCAAAAGTTAACCAAGTATTTCAAACACATTTATTTGAACCCAAAACCACAATCTTTTCCGAAACCTAACCAAGTATTTGTGTTTCCTAAACAGGTTAAACACTGCAGGGACTCTGACACTGATCCCACGTGTTCCTGGACGTTCCCAAAACGCATGAAAACTAACAAAATAACTTTCCCTAAGATATGATATGTATGATGATACGTTGTGCTCTAACATACTGATGTGTAACAGGTATGATGTTTACTATTGTTACCATTACCCTTAGTTTAGCATGTTAGCATGCTAATATTTACTTTATTCACAAAGTTCAGCTGAGGCTGATGGGAGTCAATTCTATAACTTTTGCTTTTTGGTAAATATTTGGATATTTTCCCCTATCCATTTTTCCTTATCTGGTTGTCACATTAAATGCAAATCTTTTACTAGTGATGGTAATTGTAAAAATGTATATTACAATTTAGTGACATCAACTGATTCACACAAACTATTTAGTATTACATTATATTGTGTACAAATATTGAATCTATCTTCAATCTGATCAAGCTAGGGTCGGAGCTGCATCATAATCACCTCAGGAGAAAACTGTGAAGTGCTAGAATAATAGAATGTTGCTGCTCGTTTCAACTGTGGCTGCATGTGCTGGCGGCGCTCAATGCTGCTGCAGTGTTGGTGTTCTCACCATGTGGGTCTGTTCAGGTCGACCACATTTTGGATCTAATTAGCTTTGGGCCTATTTAGTCTTTCCTCAGGTCCCTTGCAGACCAAGTCACTTCCGAAAAGGCATGGGGGGTTTACTGCTTTCACTGACAAAAATACCCATTAATTATTATCTTTGATAGTAACATCCAATCAAATGGCTGCAATGTTAAAAAACACAGGAAATTAATAACTAACTTTGCAGCTCTGCTTTGAGCGTTTAGCGCATTGTTTTGGTTTTACAGCACATTTGGCTTATGTTTCAGTTTCACAGCTCTCATCAACCCCATTTCCATTAGCAGCAGGCAGCTGTTTTCAGCAAAAAAAATGAACACAGCTGCATGTGTTAATATGATATAACATAATGCATTAGCCACAAGGACTTTATAAGACAGCTTCGGTGGTAGTTCTGTCAGCTGGTTTCGATGTGTTCTGCCCCCTAGAGGCATGTAAACACATCACTGACATGCAGCAACGCATGGATTCTGATGTGTGTGTGTTTACATGGTTACTATTGTCTGTGTGTGTTAGACATACCACACAGAGCTGTGACTAAAGGAGCAAAATACAGACATTTCATACACACATACACACAGACACACTCACAGACACACACACACACACACACAGCCGTTTTTCAGCTCATTAGGCAGAGGGTTGCATGTCTAATCAGGTTTTGTATGGACGGTGCAGGGTCATTATGATCTAATTTACCTTCAGTGGTTATTCAGCTGAGCAGAAAGGGAGGGAAGAGGAAGGAGGAGGGAGCACGGTTCAGATTTTGGAGGAACTTGTGCATTTGTGCGATTGTTCTTCACACTGATAGGAAAACACAATTTCTGTGGAAAAGAAACTATACAGTCTTCTTTCTGTGGCAAGGAGATTTGTGGATGACTTAATTCTTCTTTTTAAAATATATATATATTTTTTGCAATTATGACTTATGTGAACTATGGCTGTACATAATTGAATTATTTATTTCATCATTGTGGGTGTTAGCTGTTAAAAAGACAAGATGTGTTATTGGAAAATGTTATTTTATCCTTCAGGCACCACCAGTTATTAAATGTATGTCTTTATCAGTTGTTCTTGCTCAGTCTAAACAGCAGGCACATGTTTTTATTAAAAACGATCTGATAAACCTACAGTTCACTACCTGCTCAACCCAAACAGCAGACAACTAGCTGTTGAACATAATGTAGCATTTAAAGAGCCAGATATTTATCACTGAAGTTGTTAGAGATCCAAACAGAGTGACAGGGAGAGTGAATATTGTAATTACATTCATCAGGTGGACACAAACACGACTCCAAATGAATGATAATGTTGCTCTGTGTCTGCGGGGTAAGTGAACAAAAAGGCAGTAGTTTGCTAACATGTTAGCAATATCAACTTTACAAGGCCATAATATTTCATGAATCAAAGATAGAAGATGAAAAAAACACACTCACCTTATCTAACAAATAGAACACCTAAAATAAAGAGAATTGATTGTAATCAGGGACATGTTATGTTACTATTCCATTGTTAAGCTAGACAACCCATACAATGAGATGTAAACTAAATGAATCTTGTCTACTAACTCTTCTGTATGTTGTGTTGTATCAATGGGGAAACATTGGTTACATTTTTTTTATAAATGAGCATTACCTTGAAAAGAACAAATGCAACCACAATGTCATGTAGAGGCCAAATGGCCCTAACTTTGGACCCCAGGGGCTGGTTGAATTCCAAGCCGTTCCAAGCTAGTGCAGGAAAATGTATACATGGGGGTCCACTGCCTTTGTTCAAGTGTGTTAAATGGGTTAAAGAGTAGTGTCCAGAAGCAGCAGTGTGTGTCCTGCTCAGCAAGCAGGAATAAAGACCTCCATATGATACTGGTCAGTCAGGTCCAGCACCCAGCCAGCAGGGCTGACCACCTGCCAATCAAACAGAGCTCACACAACAATAGAGAAGAGTCAGCCTGAGCCTGCCCACACACACACACACACGCGCACACACACACACACACACACACACACAGTCATATAAAGTGCTACAGGAATGAGTCCTAATACCAGCATTTAGCACCTCCGGTTCCCTCCTCTCAAAGTCAATGTTTTTTTTTAAATGAGTTTTTGGTTGGAAGCTTTAAATAGGGTCTGTGGTCTGTGGAATTTCTGAAGCTTCTATGTGTCTTAAAAAAGGCAGATGCTAACAAGTGGCTAAATGTGACTACTAAACGTCATCATGCCGAACATGGGTCTACCTTTAGGTTAGTGGTGTGAACTTCTATCTAAAGATTCCACAACTTAAGGTAGTAAACGATGAGCAATTTACAGTAAACGAACACATCTGAATCGATCTGGATTCACTATCAGAAGCCAATTCTCTGCAGCCAACAATTAATTTCTAGACATTCATGTAACCACAACAGGGATTCAGATGGTATACAGCTCAATGAGCTGAAGTCCTCCAGTCTGTACACTGTCTGATAATAGGCATGTTCCGGTTCCAACCCGAGGTAAGCTGCCACCAGGACTTTAGTCATCTATTTAGAGTGGAAACTCTGACGTCATGTCAGTGTTACTCATGCAAACAACCACCAATATAAATAACACTACATTTCTATAGCCACACTAGCGTCTGTGAGGCTGCAATGATGAAAAAAAGAAAGGTTTCACTTTCAACAAAAAATGTCAACATGATAGTGGTGCTGTAGAGGAAATGTCAGGGGATCATGGTTGTCTCGTGTTCACAGACATCTGATGTCTGTCTTATGTGTTTATTCAGTGCACACTCTTGTGCACTTAAGGTCTTGTTGGTAAGTGTGTCCAATGTTAGAGAGATACCAACACTTAACCCTCCCTGGATGGGCACTTTTACTAATACTGGTTTGAAGCTGTATTTAGAGCTAAATATATCCCACAATTCACAGTGGTCAACTGCACAGTTGTGGTATTGCTCCTAAAATATATGGTTCTTTACCTGCTAAATGCTCCCCCAGCTAATTGCAAACTGTTGTTTGGTGCTGCGGCTACAAAAAAATTCATAGAGCTTAAGGAAACTGACTAGTGATAATTATCTGGAGGTTTGTCACTATACGAGCAACACCTTTCACATTAGACATGGACATTTGATCCATTGTTCACACAAAGATATTCATGAGAGCAGCTTTACAGGTCTGTCCTGTAAAAATACACATGACTGTGGTCAAATGGTCCACTCAAAACATTTAATCATTATTTCTACTTCCTAACAATATCAATGAAGCCTTGCATTTGTACATGAGATACTACGAGTACACTGAATCAACAGATCTGGTTGTAAAAACATAGCCAAAAACCTAAAACACCTACAGCATGCCATGGAAAATGGTTAACATTAATGGGGTAAAACATGCAGAAACATACATTTGTAAATATGATATAAAAAAAAGGAAAAAAACAAAATGTTTTGGCATTGTGCCTCTGAGAGTATTTGTGTTTTGCCTCCTGCTCTAGATACTTGACAGAATGTAATCAAAATATTCTACTTTTTATACCACAGCTAAGTCGTCCAGTGAATTCCTAGCATGCATTCCCATTTGATCCATTCCAATCTTTTGTAATAACACTTCAACTTTATCGCTTGTCTATGCTGGAATTGTGTTTATCTTTTCAAACGCTTAAAGAACTCAATGACACTCATTCACTCAAACTGCCCTGCCACAATGTAGCTCCACTACAAATCAAAGCCTCTTAATGATGCTATTCTTTTGACGCTGAATTTCAACCATTCGTATTCTTTGGGAAGCTTTTGGCACATTTGATTAGGAGATTAGAAAAAAACCTGAAAATTGGTAGAAGAAAAAAATAAGAAAAGCGGCTTTGCGGGATGTTTACAGATTTCAATTGTGTCCGTTGACACAGGGCAGGGTGTGTGGTCGAGGTCTTCAAGTGCTACTTCACAGTCACACTCACATGTTTGGCAGGATTGGAGCTCTGATCTGCTTAGATCAGTGGAGCCACATTTTAAAGCTGGTAAACTCTGTTTTGTGGACTGCTAACCTGCATTGAGTTATGAGTCTGTATTAAGTCATGCTAAAGGAATTTAAAGGTTAGAATAAAGCACCCAACTTTCACTTTTTCCAGAATCATCTGGAGACAAACACCAGCCTTCCCATGACCCAGCAGCACTGACCCACTGTGTGGCCTGATCAGTTGACCTCAATTTGCACTTCAGATTCAAACCAAAAGAGGACCTTCACAGAAAGTCTGTTTACAAAGAAATGTGACAATTTCCAAATCCCTTCAATCTGAAATCAGCGTCATAAACTACTGTAGAGTCAGTGGGGTGGAGTGAGGATGGCTTGTGAGTGGTCAGTCTGATAGTAACTTAATAAAAGCCTCTGCTCAGGGAGGTTAGGTGACCACAAGCACTAATGTGTGTCTAGATCTGTTAATACTTTTATTCTGTCCATCAAAAAAAAACGCAGACGTGCCTTTAATGGAAGCACTCAGATCCTTTACTTTGGAAAAAGTACCTATACATTAATTTAAAAATACCATTACAGTACACGTAACAGTCCTGCATTTAAAACCCTACTAAAGTATAAGTACAGAAGTGTTATCAGCAATATCGTCACACACACATACACAGCACAATGTAAAGTGAAAGTTAGACTCTGCATTTGACCCATCCTAGTATTAGGAGCAGTGGGCAGCTAGTGCATTCAGAAAGTATTCAGACCCCTCACCTTTTCCACATTTTCTTATATTACAGCCTTACTATGAAATGGATTAAATACATTTTTCCCTCATCAATCTGCACTTGATACCCCATCATGACAAAGCGATAACAGAATTTTAGAAATTTTTGCAAATGTATTAAAAATAAGAAACTGAAATTTCCCATTGAAATAAGTATTCAGACCCTTCAGTCAGTACTTAGTTGAAGCACCTTTTGCAGCAATAACAGCCTCAAGTCTTCTTGAGTACGATGCAACAAGCTTTGCACATCTGGATTTGAGGATTTTCTCCCATCCTCTCAAGCTCTGTCAGGTTGGATGGGGACCGTCTCTCCAGAGATGTTCAGTTGAGTTCAAGTCCGGGCTCTGGCTGGGCCGCTCGAGGACATTCACAGAGTTCTCCTTAAGCCACTCCTGCATTGTTTTGGCAGTGTGGTTAGGATCGTTGTCCTGTTAGAAGGTGAAACGTCGGCCCAGTCTGAGGTCCAGAGCGCTCTGGAGCAGGTTTTCATTTAGGATATCCCTGTACTTTGCTCCGTTCAGCTTTCCGTCGACCCTGACCAGTCTCCCAGTCCCTGCCACTGAACCCCCCCCCCCCCCACATGATGCTGCCCCCACCATGCGTCACCGTGGGGATGGTATTGCACAGGTGATGAGCAGTGCCTGTTTTCCTCCAGACATAGCGTTTAGAATTGAGGCCAAACTTTTTCAGAAAACAATAGTTTCATCAGACCAGAGAATCTTTTTTCTCAGTCTGGGAGTCCTTTAGGTGCCTTTCGGCACACTCCAAGCGGGCTTTCATGTGTTTTGCACTGAAGAGTGGCTTCCGTCTGGCCACTCAGCCATAAAGCCCAGATGGATGGAGTGCTGTAGTGATGGTTGTCCTTCTGGAAGGTTCTCCCATCTCCACAGAGGATCTCTGGAGCTCGGTCAGAGTGACCATCGGGTTCTTGGTCACCTCTCTTACCAAGGCCCTTCTCCCCCAATTGCTCAGTTTGGCCGGGCGGCCAGCTCTAAGAAGAGTCTTAGTTGTTCCAAACTTCTTCCATTTAAGAATGATGGAGGCCACTGTGTTCTTGGGAACCTTTAATGCAGCAGAATTTGTTTTGTAGCCTTCCCCAGCTCTGTGCCTCGACACAATCCTGTCTCGGAGCTCCACAGGCAATTCCTTTGACCTCATGGTTTGGTTTTTGCTCAAAAATACATTGTGAACTGTGGGACCTTATTTAGACAAGTGTGTATCTTTCTAGATCATGTCCAATCAATTTAATTTACCACAGGGGGACTCCAAACAAGGTGTAGGAACATCTCAATGATGATCAATAGAGATTGGATGCTCCTGAGCTTAATTCCAAGTGTTACTGCAAAGGGTCTGAATTCTTATGTCAATGTGATATTCCAGTTTCTTATTTTTAATAAATTTGCAAAAAATTCTAAAATTCTGTTGTCGCTTCGTCATTATGGGGTATCGAGTGTAGATTGATGAGGGAAAACTCCAATCCATTTTATAGTAAGGCTGTAATGTAACAAAATGTGGAGGAAGTGAAGGGATCTGAATACTTTTTGAATGCACTATTATGGGGTCAGGTGGCACCTCTCTAGGTACCAGTCTGCACTCAGTTTGGGGACTTGAACCTTTGGACCCTGGTCAGCAAGCCAAGTCGCTACGGACTGAGCTACTGCCGCCCCCAATATACAGTACATATATATATATATATATATATATATATTGGCATATATGACATTGTTAAGTTGTTAATACTGAAGCAGCAGTTCAGTGTTGTAGCTGCTCGAGGTGGAGCTCGTTTTAGGCAAAACTTAAATTGACTACTTTTATTGTATTAACTGTGAGTCAGTGTGAACTTTCATACTGATACTGAAAAAGCTGCAATGTGAACATTTGTTTTGAAAATAATTAATTCCATTCATTTATACGGTGAGAAACTTCCATTATTTGCATTTCATTTGAGGAGGGGCACCATTAAACCACACAAGGGTGTTCTGCGCACACTGATAGAATGTCTTCCATGCACTCTACATCATATATATATTATAATATTCCTAAATCACACTGACACATTTTCTTCATTCTTTAGGTCTGCAGCTGACATAACTTTTCCAACTTCAAAAAAGTCAGCAGGTAACACCTTGAAGCCTGAATGGATACGATACATTACATAGTATTTTACTTTACGATTAGAGATATGCAGCAAACATTGGTTCTCTGTTCTCATTTATTTAACCATTGGGTAACAGACAACACACAAACAATAAACTGCCCCATACATAATATGTACAGTACATTTTCTGTGTTTCACTGGGTCTCAGGGTCAGGCACAGAGCCTTGAATAATGTCTCTGATTCTCTGTGTGTCTGCCTGCAGCGCTTCATTGCGAGGGTCAATCTTTAGAGCAGCTTGGTAGTCTTGTAGCCCTGAGAAATCATGTTACAGGTAGATCAGCTGACAGCACGGCACGGTGGACAGTAATGTATTGTTTCTCTACCCTTATCTAGAAAGATTTTTATGTTTATTATTGTGTATCATTGAAACTAAGAAATAACATTCAAAGGTAACAGTACCAAATAAAAAGTTACTGTTTCTGTTTAAACCTTCTGCATAGAGCTGTAGCTGGCAGAAAGCAGATCCTCGGCGGACATTGGCTCTGGCTCTTGCTGCTGCATTGGCAACAACTGGTGGAGTCAACAAATCAAGTGCCTGCAGAGAAACGTGGGCAGATGTTTATCCCTAAATTACATAATAGTTTGGTGCAGATTTAATGATCTGTACAGACTGTATAGAGGCTGCAGTGGTTAGAACAGTGAGTTTTAAGACACCAACATGCGCAGTGAAGATTCAATTCAATTAACTTTGCCATATGCAGTGGAGTTCAGCTGAACACATGTAAAATGCTGGGATAGTACAGACCTGAGACGAATCCTCAATGGCCTTGTGAACATTTTTGAACTTCAGATGACAAGCAGCCCTGTTTGAATACAGAGCTGGGATCTTTCTGTTGAGCCTGATTGCCAGGTTGTAGGCATTCACTGCACCCAGGTAGTCCCCAGTAGCAAAACATTTGCTGAAAGAAAGAGTCAATTCAGTTAGTCCATGGTTCAGGAAAAATAAGAATGGCTCCAGTAAATAGTTTTGAGAGCAGACTTCACTTACTCTCCTTTGTCCTTTAACCAGTCAGGGTTCCTCTCCTCCTCCCTCAGGTCCTTCAGCTCTTCAACGTCTGCATTTACTGCTCGTCTGCCTTCAGCTTGTTTTTTGAGCCACTGATTGGTTAAAATATAAAAAGTGCAATCTTAGTGCTAATTCCACTCACAAAGCATATGGTGGATTCAAGCTTTACACAAAACTTTAATCAGACAAATGTTATTTTCTGGGAATGTTTCATATATAAAGTTACAATGAGCCAGAGTCAAAACACAGTGCTGACTCCTCTCTGGCTCAGTTGGTCATAGAGCTTGCCAGCGGGTGAAAGCCAACCCCAGATTCACTGTTGTTTTGGAATGAGCTTTGTCCACTTGCCTCACTGTATTTGCCTTTTTTCCACGCTGTGCCCACTATTTTCCTATCTTCCTCTTGGATGTCTGCATACGATCTTGCACCTGGTTGCTAATTTTTTGAGGTTGATGTCCAGTAACATCCCGATCATTAATGAATCTATTTCGTACTGTATCACTGAGCACATGTGGCTTCAAGAGATAACTTTAAGGGGTTAGTGACATTAAATTGTTATCAATCTGCATTAATAATGAACTGTTAAGTTTTGGTATCAGTCATTTTAATTGATGTGACTGAACCATGTATATTTCATGTTATGCTGAAACAGTTGTGTAACAATTAATAGGCGAATTAAAACAAATTTGTAATCTATTAATTTGCATTGAAGTTGTATAGCTATATATAGTCGAATAGCTATTTGGTTAGCTCCAAATATTTATTGACCATCACATAAAGCGAATAATCTTTCAATCACCTGCCTCCATACTGAATCTTTATTTAGGCTATTTATCTTCGGAAAAGCCACTTGTGAAAGTGCCAAATAAAACAGTTTAAAATTTCATGAATTAATGTTGTGATCTTGTGTTCTCTGCTACGAAATATTAATACACAGTATATTAATACAATAACAACATGCTATAGTGTTCGGTAGTAGTGTTCGGTAGGGAGATCTTAAGGAAATGGGCATGCTGGTAAGTTTTACCCACAAGTCTGCTCCAAAGACACTTCAGTATTTGAACTTCATTGTCTGTGATGTTTTTTTGTCTATGTTTCTCATTTGTTACTTTGGTCCACAATAGTAACTCTACATTAAGGTCACTAGGACTTTCAGAGAGATGCGTTTGACCATATTTCGAAGGGCTGGAAGTAACCCTAATTCCCTATTAAATTCATAAAAGCACGAGTTCTAAAATTCCTACATTAATCTCAAATTGTTTTATCACACACACACACACACACCCACACAAAAACTCACACACACACACACACACACACACACACACACACACACCCTGTACTACACTCCCGTGTTGTTTTCTTCAGTTTGCTTTGGTCACCTTGGTTTTTTGTCATTTGTCTTACTTTATATATACTTTTTTCACTGTTTATGTATCCCTGTACTTGTTTCACTTATAAATAAATAAAAAAGTTTGCAGCTTCCTTTTTTTCTAATCTGCTCTTGTTTGCCTTGTTACATTTTCCATTGTGCTGTTCATCCTTGTTTCTATATACCCAGTGTTGGTGAGTAGTGAACTATATGTAAATAATCTATTATAGTTAAACTACATTTTGCAGTAGCTTGCTGCTAGTTCAACTACATTCATTTGCAGTGATTCAAGTAGCTAATTAAAAAATAGTAGTTTGCACTTTTTTTTCCATTTAGTTTACTACTAAAATTTTAAACAATGTATTCCCATAAAAGGAATGGAATGATTTGTTAATTCTAACTTACCATTGCTTCTCCACTGTAATTGAACCCCCATTGACCACCCCCTTTTCTTTCAATGCATTCGTCGGGCAGACCAATGTTCAAGCTGTTCATACTGTCTAAAAAGTGCAAGTTTAAGACTGTTTAACTTGTTATGGTTATAAAAATCAGATGTTACAAATCTGACAAGTACAGCCCAAGTTCTCAAACATGCTCAAACAATCCACAAAGGTGCAAGTCAAACTTTTTAGTAGGTATCTTATTTCTTCGACTAATGTAGGCTATAACTTGTGAACAAGTGGGCACTTTCTGAAATGTTCAATTGAAAATGTTTTGCTGGCATATGACTTTTTTGTATTATATTTTGTTATAATTTCGTATCACATGTATGTGGAAGTAGTTCAAACTACTTTTTTTAATTAGCTTTATGCCGTGTTTCTCCTGCATGGTACGGCACAAATCTACTCAACTCGCTCTTTTAGTTTTTTTCATTTGGAAAAGTTGTTAGTACTTTTTTTGGTACCACCTCGTTGTACCACTTTCTGATACTAGAAAGTGATGTTAAAACACTGCAGACCATGGATCACGGGACATCCTGTAAAGACTCCAGCGTTTTTAAATAGCAAACTACCGTCAAAAGCAAACACATTTTTTTTTTTTCATCAGACCAGATTTTTAAAAAATGTCAGTCTGCAAAATTACGGCATACACCATGCCTTATAATTGACAAAGTGCAGAAGTTCCTCTGTTTGGTTGCAGATGAAAGGATTCAGCGAGTCTCCCATTGTCACAACAGTTTCTGGCGGTGTCGCTACAGCGAACAGCTGATCTGCCCACCTACACTGAGGGGGTACTATCCACAGTGGAAAACGAAATAGAGAAAAGGCACCTGTTGCCAAAAGTGAGTTGTGTAGAGCCGTACCATGGGGTGGAAACACAGCATTATTAACCAGACTAGATTTCTCCCTCAGGTAGCTCCACACTTTTTGCAGTGTGAAGTAGTTGGTAGCTTGCAAAGCTATATTATTATCATTATTTGTCATTTAGCAGATGCTCTTGTCCAGAGTGTGAACTAACAGTGAACTAACTTCAGGGACAGTCCCGCTGGAGCAACTCAGGGTTAACTCAGGGGCACAATGGTTGCAGCCCCTGGTATTGATCTCACAACCTTTCAGTGTTTCTATTTGGAAGCCTGACCACTAGACCACCACTACCATACTTTCAAAGTAGCTTCCAAACACTATACCCACACCATGGTCTAAAGGGATACAGAAGTTCAATCCTCTATATGTCTTGTACATATGGCAGAATGGACAATAAAGTTGACTTGAACTTTGAACATGTTTAGGCAGCTTTTCATTGCTTGTCACTATAAGCAGGCGTGTGAGCAGAACAGTTGAAGGTACAGCATCATCAAAGTGGGAGGACTGGTCCAATTCTACTCTTGCGTCTTTCATCCTCTTGGAATGACTTTGTGTTTGATGCTGATCCACAAGTCAACTGTGAAAAGTGAGACTTCACTGCAAGTTCAGAATGTAATATCTTACAGCCTGTATTTCCTGATAAAGATTCATCCAAAGGGATCTTTCCAAAGTATGCTCACTGCTGTATAATACCAACACAGGAAAGGTGATCGGCAACTCTCACCTCTTCCTCCTCTGGCACTCTTGATTCCCTAAGGGCTGTTGGGAAAACTCGTGGGGTAAATGTGACTTGAATGTTTCCAACAAGTCTTGGAGCAGGCAGGTGCGCTTGTTTTCTCTTGCTCTTTGCTTCACTGTTGCCTCTTTGATCTAAACGCAGGAATATGATCATTAACATACCAAAACCTAACCAACTAGTGTAGGAGGAAATTTGATCAAATTGCTTACCCAGTTTGAGCATTCCTCCATCTGAACATCCATTGTCCTGCTTCTCTGTCATGGCTTTCAGTTTGTTTTGACTGTCTCTCTGACTTTGGAGTTTTAGTTGGGCTTCTTCCTCTGCTGTTTCTTTCCGTCTCAGTTGCCATGCTGCCATCTCTGCTGTGGTTTTCTCTCGCTCTTTGTCCTTCATTTTCAGGATACTGTCTCTTTCCTCCTTTTCAAGCTGAGATCAAGTAAAGCATATGATATAAAAGTACTTCTAGAATTCACAGCAGATTTGCAATAGTATTTTTCGACAATGGGTGATGTGAGTTATGAGTAGATTGTGTTGTCACTGAGTACCTTCATCATTGTCTCCAGTGCATATTTTTTCTCTGCATGCTGTCTCTCCGCCTTGGATCTGGATTGTGAAGAAAGCTTTTCCTGGTATTTTAACAGAGCCCTTTCTCTGACCGCTTTCTGTTTTTCTTTATTATCTGAAACACATTGATTTATAATGGTAGAATTATTTTATGAAAACATATAGGATGCTTTTAGTCAAATCAAGCAGACTTTATAAATCATTACGTCATAGAACCAGTGTTCCTTTCTACACTCTCAGTTTAGAAAGGAACCAGTGTTCCTTTCTAAACTGAGAGTGTGCTGTTCTCTAACTATTTAAGAGCATTGGCGTGCCCAATCTACAGCCTAAATAAAGTGCATATAACAATGTGAGTTATTTTAAAATTGAATTTAGATTTGACCCACTGACTATATTAAAAAAGAAAGTTCCTATTGTGAACGTTAAGTGTCACTCAGTGTAAGTTGTTCTGTGCCGCCCGGGTGATGTGTTGAGTACCTTAGCGAAAACTATTATTCTCGTCCCATCAAATGCGCTTAATTGCTGGGAGTTGTGGGCTTGCCTGTCAGAAATTGATGCAGAATACAAGGACGTAATCTATCCCTCAGATGTACACTGGCTTAGTCGTGTGACGGATCTGAGTCGGCTGTTTTTTCACAGCCTTGTTGAACTGAGCAACCCTGAGAGCTTGGCAAACCTCTTCGGTTGAACTCTCTTGTTAGACCAACATGTTTCGGCCTGGAGCCTTCATCAAGCTCTAATTATTTTATTTTAATAAATTGTTTGCCATAACATTAGGCAGTTGCTGATTTTACTTTAACTAATGAGTGCCTTTGTGGATTTACTTATGTAGATGTGTGTTATTAAATGTATTGTTCCATAAGGTACGTCATGTTAAATCAATGAAGTGAAATACATTCCAGATTATGGGGCTAGGATGAATTTCTCATACAAATTTCACTTATAGCTAAGTTTTAGATTGTTTCATGTATGTAAAAGAAGACAAAAACTGTTATTGACAGTTACTGTGTTTGAAGTAGGCTAATAATAATGATAATAATAATAATAATAATTATTATTATATAATGATAATAATCATTATTATTATTTTGTATTTTGTCTTATATATTTATTGATCAAAGCGTGAGTGAAGACTTGAGGAGATAGATGGAGGGCTGCAGTTTAGTGAGAGGCCAGATGCTCTTACCTGTAGTCATCATCAGATGCTTCCACACTTTATTGGTCCGCTTTGGCAAACTGATGACCACAACTCCATTTCCAACCTTTGCTGTGCTTCTGTCGTCATCAACACGTTCAAACAGGAAGGCTTCAAACAGATATGGAGGGGAATGCACCTGTGCAGAAAGTGGAGACATTGTGTGGCCTAACGTTACTGTATGGAGATGAAGACCAAACCAAACACTTACATTAGTGTTGACGTGTATTACTAACTACACATACATTATGACATACATCCATGTAGGTCACTTATCGTTTTGTACCTAACGTTATGTGTATGATTGTTGACAAAACTACGTAAAATGGAGTTATGTAAAAAACAAGGGACCACAGCGTTTATTGTAGAATGCTAACTTTACCTTCAGGTATTCGTCTGTAGACAGGATGTTCACTTTCTCAACTGTCGCTCCTTTTAACGGCAGATTTATGCGAACCGTCGAGTCGGTCTGTGTCCACGAGTAGTCTGTCACGGTCAACGGCATGTTCCACAATCAGCGGCTCTTCAACATAGAATGTATTCAGGTTAAAAACAACTTCTCCGTCAAACAGCGAAGAGTAAAAAGAGCCACCTACTGCCGCATGGCGTCTAGTTGCTATGGTGACATGCTGCCTTCGTAGCCGGCAAAAAAAAATCTGAATTGAGAGTTTTAACCAATACCAATAAAATATAATAATTTATAACTTTTCTCGATGGCTAAGACATTAATGAAACTGAAACTACTTGCATGTTTTTTTTTTATGTTTCGTGAGTGTTGGAGTATTTTTCAAACAAAATGTGTCATTTTGTCCAGCAACTTATAGTTTAAGTTTAAGCCTGTGTGTGAACTGTTTTGGGAAATATAACTTTTGAATGGATAAATGTGTTTAAGCAAACGAGCAACACTGTAAATAAACAATATTCTCAGCTTCTATTTGGGAGTTAAGGGGAAATTTAAGAGATAATGTTTCTTGATTTACTCTCAGTTGTTACGTGTACTGCTTTAATGCTGTTTGAAACCCCATTTAGATTTGTAAAACTTTTTTTTTTGGTAAAAAATAATAGGATATGATATACCAACAATAATAAGAAAAAGAATGTATACAGCACTTTATCACTTTTGAAAGGCAGAAGTAGTCAGTTGGAAAACTTAAAGCTTAATCCAGGTGTACAGGTAGCCTATAATTTAGAAGACACAAAGGTATTTTAGCAGCTAATGCCTCCTCCTCTTCTTCCTTTTTATCATGTCCAGTGGGGAGAGGATAATGAATCCTTTCACCCTCTGAGAACTGCGGGATTGCCGGTGGTCCCGGACGATTTTATTGTCTAAAAAAAGCTGTAGCTAGAGTAGAGATACTGATATCATATGAAACTATAAAACCTAAGGACCACCAGCCATGTCATGTTAGCTTGTCGCAAAGAAGGCTTAATAACGCTCCAAAATTAGCCTAAATTTTGGCAATAAAAAAACTGGCATGGCCATATACACAGGGGCCCCTTGACTTCTCACCTTAAGATATCTGAATGAAAATCGGTTCTATGGATACCCATGAGTGTCTCTTCTACAGACATGCACACTTTATGCTGATCAAATGCGGTTTTGGACACAAATCATGTTTTTTGCATGCAGTATGAATGCGTTTTTGTGGCATAGACAGTTGACCTGCTCCACCTAAAGATCCCCTGTCCTCCCCCCCTAAAAAAGATGTGGGTCTCTTAAAGTGAAGGACTTATCAGTAGAAAATTATTAATGGAACCTATAACAGACAGTACTAAATGGTTTCTATGAAAGTTCTTATTTATATGACTTGATAACAGGTAAATGTACTAATTGTTGACTAGCTACAATACAAAGCAATAACTGTGGATCAACAGCTAAACCAATCATTAACTTCATACTAGCAGTGAACTGAGGATTTAGTTTATGGCTCAGGTTCTGTTTGGTGGCTCACATATCAGTCGTTTAAATCCTTGTTTACCGCAGAATAAACAGGATGCTTTATTGTTGAGGCAGCTGGATTGTCTTTATAACAGGCTGGTTGGGTTAAATATGGCATTATTACCACTACTAGTGTTTTAAAGAAAATCTCATTCAGCAGCAGTACTGTACAAATTAGATAACATAAGTTGCAAATTGTACCTTTGCAAAAGAAATAAGCCTACAGTCTTGATCTTTTTGTTTGAATAAAATCCATCAACAATTTGTTGTAGCAATGATATCACATTTTGAAAGTATCTAAACATTTGTCTGGAGTCAAATTAAAATCCCCATCCTACTACAATATCGTCAGTATTATATGTAGTATTCAAGTCTGTGATTACATCAGAGATATTAGTCAAAAGCAACTTGTTACTAAGTAATCAAGATGAAGATGTAATCCTCCAGATTTAAAACCGCAATCAGCCAGTGAGCTTTGAAATCAATAATGTCTGTCAATCATTGATCTAGTCCAATGCTGACACCTGCTGACAGAGTTGTGCCATGACTAAATGGTAACTTCTCACGTCTGCTAAACTGTTTCTTGCAGGAGGATACAGTTGGCCTTATATCAAACTGATAATACGTAATACTGCCTTACGTTTCGCATAGTCTTTTAAACCTTGGTTATTCCAAGAAATAAAATGAATTCTCTTTAACAACATCTGAACTGTCTAGAACAAAAACAAAACATTTCAGAAAGTCATCCTAAATTGGATAAGCTTATCTTAACTGCTATATTTCACCCCTATTCATTGTTAGTACAGAGATTGAAAACTCCTCTTCTGTAAGTGTTTGACTCATTAAGACCTGTACTGTTAGTGGCTTGCTGCTGCGTCTTCCTAAACACCGACTGGCCGTTGAGGGCCTCTGAAATAAGCTTTCTTCCCTTTTCTCCTCGCCTGCTCCATGAGTGGCCGAATCTCTTCCCTGATCTTTTTGTCTTTCTGTGTCGAACTTCCTGCCCTCCGCCACACAGACAGGCAAGTCTTTCAACCTTCAAAATCTGTCTCTGTGCAACTGCTTTGTGAACTGGATAATAACTTGTCCATTCTTTGACGTTTTCTTACCAACCCGATGCACAGACTCCACAATGTCATCCATTCCTTTGGCCCAATCAGGAGTAAAATGTGAAAGTTTACGGTCCTTCACTTCCTCTGTGCTGAAGTCTGCTGCCTTGGCTCAGGTAATAATAAAAATACAGTTTTGTTTCATTTGCTTGCTTAAAGCCTCCAACTTCTTGTCCCATTTCTCAACTTGATTGTTCTGGTTGTCAAACCTGTCTCGCAAAGATACCCTTCTTTATTTCACACCTTTTGTGTCCTTCGTGCTCTTGACTTATGAACATACTCTATTCCTTGTTCTTTAAGCTAATATCCATAGCATATCCATAGTCGTTCAGTTGTCAGGTTACTTCTACCTCCTCCTTCTTTTGAACTCTCTTGAGTTCTTGAAATATTTGAAGACATTACTTTTACAAAATGTTTTGTATGTGCTTAATGGGGTTAACCTCAAATATTACTACTACTTAAATAAAGGCTTCCACAATACCCTTAACTGCATCCACGTTTCCCTTACTTGCGTCTTACTTTCATCTCAGTCCCTCCCACTGAAGATGTGAGAACAGAAGAAACAACAAAACACTTTTTTTGAGAAAATCTGAGGCGACGTCCATTTCTGACGACGGCTGCACAGCTGGATTTGTTGGTCAGCTTATTTGTGCTGTAGCCTATTGATACTGTGCGCAAACAGTAAATAAATGTGAACCATTTATAATATCACCATTGAAGTTTTTCTTTGCGTCTGCATTTATTTATATTCTGTTTGTAAATTAATTATTCAGTAATTCAGGTTATTATTAGAGTGCTTTATGTTTTGTAGAAATTATTTATTTGCCTCCTCGTTCCTTACTTACTTACAGAGACGATGGCAGACAGGAACGATTTCTGGGTCAAACGAGCAGCGAGGGATGTGGGAATTGACATTGTCCAAGTGCGTCGATGAAAAATGAGCAAAGCGTCATTGTTCCATATATTGGAGAGCAGCAGCGAACGTGATCAATGTCTGCACAGTCCAACTTAAACAAAGGAAACTTTGTTTCTAGTTTAGGACAACTAGCAAAAGTGCAATACTGAGTTGATACAATGGTTTAACTAAACAATATAAATAAGGTTAAGAATAAAAAGGTATTACCCAATATCGATGTCACACACAGATAATATATTACACTTCATACACCTTCTTTTCATCTTTATCTTTATTGACAGAGTGGAACAAAAGACAGTGGGGTAAATAAGGGAGGTCCACACTGATTTTGACCTCTGTTGTGATGTTATGTCTGTAGGTTCTCTGCCTTTTTCCTGGCACTGAAGTTACATTTCTAAATATAGATCCGCAAACCCTGTATGTGAATCGAAACCTTTGGAAACCGGCAATCAGAAGGAGGCAAGAGAGAAATAAGAATGACAAATAAATGGTAGTCAAAGGTTTTTTTGCATTACCAGTAATGGTAAATGTTTCTTTATTCCTTTTATTTACCTATTCAATATTAATCTTCAATGTATTTAGAAATAAATAGATCCTTAAAAGAGCGTTAGTAGTAGGGTGTCAAATTAGAAATTATTTTGAAAAACAAGGCTAGTGTTTTTCTTTTTTTCCCTTAATGTCATCAAATCCCATGAAAAGAAACCAACAATGAACTGATCCTATCCTAAAAGCCAGATATATCTTATTCCTCTGTGCCATAGAGCGCCATGATGTCCACAAACTATTAAAACACATCAGTGAGCCACATTGAATGTGGCTGAAAATAGTCTTTCTCATATGCAAGATGTCCTCCTGTTTGAACAGTGGCCAGCTGCTTCAGAAAATGACTGAGTCTATTTAAGTCGCCGTCGCTCTATGGATAACAACGTTGGTGTGTCACTCCGAATAACCTTGCGCCAGACTCTCTAGTTCCTAGAGTCTCTAATAGTACAATGGGAGCCAGAGCCTTCAGCTATCAAGCTGAACTACTGTGGAACCAGCTCCCAGTGTGTGTTCGGGAGGCAGACGCCCTCCCCACATTTAAGAGCAGGCTAAAGACTTTCCTCTTTGATAAAGCTTATAGTTAGGGCTGGCTCAGGTTTGCCTTGGACCAGCCCCTAGTTATGCTGCTATAGGCTTAGACTGTCGGGGGACTTACACCTCTCACTCCTCTCCTCCTTTCCCTATCTTTCTCTCTCTCCTCCTCTCCCTCTCTATCTATATGCATTCATGTCTCTTAATAAATGCATGTTACTAACTCACCATCCGCGGAGTTTCTGTGTCTCTCATCTGGCACGTTGCCACTATTAAAGGTTACGTTTGGGTCATGAATCGTGGCTGCGCCTGTTGCCCTGGTCCTGCCTGACACCAGGAAGCCTTTATTGACATCCCCCTGGATCCATCTTTTTTATATACGGTTGCATCATATTTTCTGTTACATAGATTGTCTATGTTGTATTTTTAACTATGTTGTTTATTCTGTATACACGTCATCTATTACAGTCTGTGCGTCCTGGGAGAGGATCCTCCTCAGTCTCTCTCTGAGGTTTACAACATGTTTCTCCTTTAATTGTGAGGTTTCTTTTAGGGAGTTTTCCCCTGTGTGGTGTGAGGGTCTAAGGACAGAGGGGGTCGTATCCTATACTGTCTGTAAAGCACACTGAGACTAATGTGTAATTTGTGATATTGGGCTATATAAATAAACTTGATTTGATTTGATTTAGTAAAATAAATCTACATTTACTAGATTAATTGACACAAAGAGGAATACAGACATTCATGGTTTTCAGATGATGAATGCTGATGACATTGGTGACCCCCTGACTTTTGGATGAATTGCCATGAAATGTGGCTCAGACATTCATTCACCTCTCAGGATCTATTGTATAACTGTGGTGATCTAGTGCCATCATCAGGTCAACATTAAGGCAAACTCCTGCACAGTCCATTAACTCTTTCATTCTGACTTTGACCTGACAATCAAAGTCTGTCATACTTTCATCATAATATTATAGAGATAAAAACAAGGCCAGACATGGTAACATGATTGCCAAGGTGATATTTTATAGAGTTTTTGTTGTAAAACCTGTCCATTCTTCCGTGCTTACTGGATTCTATTGCAAACTTCATGTATCATGTTTCCATAACGACAACTTGTAAAACTATTACAGTTAAACCCTCTGAATTGTTAAACATATCGTTCTTTGTAAGCTTTTAAGATCCATCTCGAAGAAAAGTTTGTGTCAAGTGAGATAAACCTTGAAACATTGGCCATATCTGTATCTGAGCATTCTTAGCTTTATAGCACATTTCCACATCTTTCTCACATCTAAGGAAATGCTGCACATGTTAGTTTGTGTATTTTATTGGTCCTTAAGGCCTGAAAAGGACATTGAACTTCAGCTGACCCCAGTGTGTCTATCTGGGGCTTTGGGTTTTACAATGCTGTCAAGGTAAGGGAGGTAGAACATCTGTTACTGCATGTAAGGTAACATGAATAGGGACAATGACTATATCTACAGGGAGTCATACTGAACACACATTTGAATTATTGCATACTATACAACAGGGACATGAGGACAGTGAGTACCCTTTTTAGGAGAACAATAGCAACAAAATGGGTGTAAGGAGACATATATTGATATCTGAAAAAGCAAACCATCATCTATTTCTTCAGGTATTCTGAACTAACGACACAGAAAGGGCATTGTGTGAGTGAATATTAGTTTGATGAAAAAAGATGGAAGTGACTGACTTACTTCAAACATTTAAGAGTTCACCTTAAATGTTGGACTTAGTGTAACAATTTCAAGTCAAATTATTTGAAATTGGAAGACAGGCCTATATTGTCTTGTATTTCACTCTACTCTATATCCCTGCCACTGTGCTCATGTTAGCTTTAACCTTTGCAACTGAAAGGATCCGCAGAGCGTTGATTTAGAGATAGAGAGCTGCAGTGTCTGGAAGGGTTAAGGGCTGCTCATCTTTCATAACCACTCTCACCATCCTCTTCATAATGATGAGCTTTATAGTTATGTGACCATAAAATTACATTCATAAAATGGTAGGATTATGGAAAACTTCCTCTCTGTTAAAGTCTAACTACAAAATGGAACATGAGATCAATTACTTGGAGATTACTGAAAATAAACGGAACAACATTCTTATTAGGATCTTTAACTTAATAAGCATTTTTTTAAATATGGAAAAAAATATATATAATTAAAAGTTACGTATATATTTACAAATGCTGCATCATTAAACTTGACATTTTTTGAGCAAAGAAAAAAAGAAAAAACATACATTAATGAAAAAATACAGCAGTTCTTTTTAAACCAGTATTCATTTCTGGTATAGTACACCAGTCTGGATATGATTAACACTGAAGAAAGTTTGAATGAATTGGAAGACCTTCTTTCTTAATACATATTCTTGAAAACTCTATCGTCCTTCCTCTGATTAACTTTTCAGAACCTTAGTTGTACATTTGTATTACTGGGCTTTGATAAAAATGTTTGTGAAATTATATTTAAAAATCTGTAATTATCGGTATGAAAATATCTGACAGAGCCAATACTGTCTTACCCAGGTAAGGCTGGTATTTACAATCCCATTGTTAATGTATCACCTGGTGGAGTGAATGGGAGGGGAGTTGCTACCCATGGCCACATATAGAAGTTCACCTTCTACCCTTGCATGCACTGTCTGAATGTGGGGCTCCAATATAGGCAGACAACATGGGGAAAGGTTTCTTTATAAGTAAAGCTCTTGGGGTAGTTGCTATTATCCTGGGTGTAGGGGCCCTGGCTACTATCATAGCTCTCTCTGTTGTTTACTCACAGGAAAAGGCAAAAAATAATAATCAAGTCTCGCCAACGGATGGAGGAACAACATCCAAACCCCCCTCCACGACTTCTTCCCCGTCCAATGAACCTTGGGACAAGTATCGGTTGCCCAAGAGCCTGGTGCCGAACCAATATAATGTCACCCTGTGGCCGCGACTGAAACCAAATGCAACAACTGGACTCTACATCTTTACTGGTAAGACTTTATGAGTGTATTACTTATCTCTCATCTTCTGGAGCGAGATGGCTTTCTTTCATACAAAGTAGTTGCATTCACTTGGTTTTCAGGGTCTAAATCTATCCTCCTCAGTCAACAAGACTTAAAACCAGCAGGAGTTTGGAGGCATTCCTTTGAGAGGGAAAGGGATGGAGATAAATAAGGTTCAGAAGTCACAACTTTTAGAGGGTATAATGTAAAAGAAAAAAAGACATAGAGTTTTGTACCAGCATATATCCTGACTCGCTTATGACGCTCTCGCTTATCATTTTGTGGCCTAATATAAAGCCCTCCATAAAGTCTTAATTTCTTTGAAAATGCATTTTAAAGTCCCTGTGTCCACACCTAAACCACCCATACAGGCTTGTGAATTGAATCTTCTCAGTTGAAGTTGGGACTATCCTACACGTTTTGTAAGGCCATTAAATTCACTTGCACAGCCAAAATAAGGGTGTGTCCGTGTGTAGGGCTTTAAATGTACTATTAGACACCATTACCTAAAAAGAAATCGGATCACGGCTATTTCATAACACTTTGAACAGCAGATGTAGAATATAATGAAAGGAAAGACAGCATGACATACAAGATTTTCCTTAAACTTGACAGTTCATCTTAGAAAGAGTAGTTGACAGAATGGACAACATTTTGTGGTCATTTAAGGAGAGAAACTATGTACTTGTTCTAGTTTTATTTGGTATATTTAGAGCAGTACCTCATAGATATACTTAACATGGCGTTGCTGTTCTGTAAAAAATATTTTTCCAAAACATCAACAAATAAAACCAGCCCTGTTTTTAGCTTTGTGTGTTTTGCAGATCATGGTATGAGTTTTAAATGGTTTATTTAGCTTAAGTAGTAGGATAATCGTCCCAACAATAAAGGAAACCATAATCCTATAGTTTATTTAAAAAAAGTCAAAATCAACAAACGTGGACATACATGGTTCTCACAAGAAAGTGACAATAAATAGTTTTAATTCTGATTTGATATACGGTACTTTATATATTGGGGGGTGAGGGGCTCTGTTTCCCAACCTGGAGAATGGGACTCCTACACGTGGTTGCAAATTAGATTTGAAAGTAAAATCATGTTTTTATGCTGCACAGAATCCTTTTCACTATTTCAGACTTTACCTCTAATCTATTTTCCTTGTAAATTGCATGATAAGTTTACCTGTTCAGGACTCAAAATAAAACAAAGAATAAAAATCATCATATACACATATGCAACTAGTGCTAAGGATTTGCGAGTGGAAGATTGCTTTGTTTTAATGGATCACAAGGCTAAGGAACCAGGTGACTCAACCTGCACACGACCTGCACATATAAATAATACTAAGCTTGGATTCAGATTTCAATTGCCACCATCTTTGTCAGTTACTGGAGTCCGAAAATTTGAATTTGAGCAAATGGGTCGGGCTTGGGTATAGCTGATGTTTCTTACAACTGCTAATAACAGTTTAAATTATTTCATGTTGTTTTAGGTCAGTCCAGTGTGGAGTTTAAATGTGCTGAGGAGACTGACCTGATTCTTATCCACTCCAATAAGCTGAACTTCACCAAATTTGAGAATGACCACTTGGCGAGGCTCATCTCAGTCAATAGTGGGGTCAAAGCCCCCTCAATCAAGTCTTCTATGCTCCAGAATGTGACTCAGTACCTGGTCCTCCAGCTGGATGGTAAACTGATGAAGAACCACACGTATGACCTCACCACTGAATTTACTGGAGAGCTGGCTGATGACCTGGGAGGCTTCTATAGGAGCGAATACATGGAGGATGGAGTGAAAAAGTATGTCTATTTGGTGTGAGACTTTGAAACATAACATAACTAAAGTTTTTATAAAACAACTGTAAACATAGTGAACGAAAGAAGAATGATGTTAAAGTTTTTCGGCTTTTCTGAACACAAGACAGACAGTACCGTACACACCACCACTGTCCATTTACATTCTTGTTCCTGGAACTCAGTTCATAACACCTCCTTCCAGATGACATCGCATATTGTGACAGCCCATGGCAAGCTTTTATGGCCGGGGACCAATGCGCAGTCTTGTCATGTTTCTGGGCCAAGTAACAGCAAAACATTTATGACTATAATGTCTTAATCTCACACACAATTATTGTTTAGTCCTAACCAGGTATACATTTTCTTTGCTAGCTATAGCCTATCTTAAAAAATCTACTTCAAAAATTGTCTTATTGACATGTTGCATGTGTGAATGGTTCTTTTTTAACACATAACATACAGCCACTTTGCTTCATAGTTATTGGTTGAGAAATTGCTTCAATACCGAGCATTAACTGGTCCAAAAACAGCAGCCTTTTAATTACCAATATTTCTAATTGTGTATCTTACAAAACAGACACAATCAGCAAGTAAGACACTTATGGGGCCTTTGAAAAGTGGATCAAATCAAATCAAATCAGTTCAAGTTTATGAATATAGCCCAACATCACAAATTATACATTTGTCTCAGTGGGCTTTACTGACTGTACAGGATCTTTTTCCCTTTTGATAGAACTGGCTAGCAGTTTCCCTTTACTTCCACTCTTTTGCTGATAGGCTAAACACATCCTGGATCTAGCTCTGTGTTTGACACAGAGATCAATTTTATCATCTGGCTTTTTCTAAAACTCCATTCAAGCATTTTGCTGTTGAGTTGTTTCTTTTAACATTAAGATGCATGTGTCTATTTCCTTATTTCCTGTCAGGGTTGTTGCTACCACTCAGATGCAGCCGACAGATGCCAGGAAGGCTTTCCCCTGTTTTGACGAGCCAGCAATGAAAGCTATTTTCCACATTACGCTGATTCACGACCATGGAACTGTAGCCTTGTCCAATGGCGAGCAAAAAGGTTAGTTATAAAATTATTTTTATAACTTTTGCTTTGCAGGTGGATGTAATTTTAGGGGTGATCTAAAAACAAAAAAAAACATACGGCTCTACTCGACTCAACTTGACTCGACTCGCCTAACAAAATTTTGTTTTCCACTGCGGATAGTACCGCCATAGTGTAGACGGGGTAATCAGCTGTTTGTTGAAGCAATGCCGCTTGAAACTTCCATGAAAACTGGATACTCGCTGAATCCTTTCTTTGGCAACCAAACATGGGAATGTCTGCACGATTTTAAGGCATTGTGTACGCCATAGTTTTGCCAGCTGCCATTTGTTTTGAATCTGGGTTGAGATAAAATGTAATACAGTTGAATACAGTAAAAATGCCAGGTTGTTGCAGGATGTCCCGTGATGCACTAGTGTTGAATCTCTCTAACCCGACAATGGTCTAAAATGTTTTAAAGTCACCTTCAAACCGGTCGAGTTGGAAATAAAAAAAAGTAACTGGTACTATCCCTAGTGGAAAACCGAAAAAGAGCGAGCCGAAGCAAGTCGAGTAGAGCCATACCATGCAGCGGGAACGTATCTTAAAACTGTGGATAGCAGAGTGTGTTAAAGTGATATATTTACAAAAAAAGGATTAAAAACTTAAACAATAAACATGTTGTTCTATTAAATATAATCCCTCCTTTACAGAATCAATCAATGTCACCTTTGGTGGTGAAAATGTGCAGAAGACAGTTTTTGAGCCAACTGAGAAAATGTCCACGTACCTGTTGGCGTTCATTGTCAGTGACTTTGGCTACATCAATAACACCATTGATGGAGTTTTGGTAAGTGACCAACCAAAGAGATTTTGTAATTTTTTTTCACGAGTGCAGCTTGTTTTACATTTCCATGAAACCTATAGGTGTACATTCTGCCAAGGTGTCTTTTTTGATACTTCTACTGGGGGGCATTAAAGTCATAGGAATTTTCAAATCCGACACATGGTATAGACAGGTGTTGTTCACTTGTGTGCCATTCTATATGGAGAACTGACTCTATTACTGAGGACAAATGTTCATTAATATATTTAGTGTTTAGGTGTTACATTGTTCTCAAGTTAAGATGGACCTAGAAGTAAAAGCTAAATAGTGTTTTGTTTTTTGTTAAATAAGCTGACACTTCTCAAGCTACAGTTGCTTTGTAGAGGCTAAATGCAAGACTGTTCAGCGTGTCAATAACTTCACATCAGAAACATATACAAAAACCCTATTAGTTCAGCCACTTTTACTTAAATTTTTGCTGAATGGATCATATACTACGGTGGCTGCAGACGCACATCAAAATCCACACAACAGCCTCCGTCCTCCGACCTCCGACCTCTGTATGTTTTCTTTCACAACACGCCTGTCTGTGTTATATTGTGTCTTATGTGGTGTTCAGGATAAGATAAGATGTACTTTATTGTTTAGATCCGCATCTTTGCCAGAGAGCCTGCTATTGCTGCTGGGCAAGGACAGTATGCCCTTAACAAAACTGGACCCATCCTTAAGTTCTTTGAGGACTATTTCAGTTCCAAATACCCACTACCAAAGTCTGGTAAGTCCACCACACATGATGGTCTGAGGCAATGCTTTGTTTACATATCCTCTTTTTTGCATGTATCTTTGTTAAATGTATGCTATCACATTTGTTGCCTGAATGCTTTTCTTTTTCCGCTCCACGTGTATTAGGTACGTATAATACACCTACTGAGTTATACATTGATATGACATGTAATCAAATTCCGATTGAACTGTTTCTCTCCCCTCAGTGCTATGTAGTTCTGCAATCATGGTTATTGCCATCATGGGGCAATAAACATGTTTCACTTCCAAAGCTGTGTCTGTTATTCTGAACCATATACACAACCATATACAAAAAAATGCTTATCTGTTCTCTTGTTTATTGATGCAAGACTTATCTGTTCATTACAGGGATGCTTGTGTCTTTCCATTTGATCATCTTATGACAGGTCAATTATTAACAGATGATAACTTGATTCTTATACAGGGTTTCATGACAGCTGTGATCCACCATCATCCGCTCTTTGTTGGCCAGATCATACAGTACATTTCCTGATTCTGTTAAATTGTTACGCATTTCTAATTCTAGGCCATCCTCCCTCCAGATCACATGTTCTAACACTGGTGCAGTTAGAATTTACTTGGTCAATTTATAAGCAGTAGTATCGCCACAGGTAATCAACTAATAATAATATTTTTCCTCATGCAGATCAGATAGCTCTACCAGACTTTAATGCTGGAGCCATGGAGAACTGGGGTCTGATCACATACAGAGAGACAGCACTACTCTACGATGAAGCGTACTCCTCCAACTCCAACAAGCAGAGGATTGCTACCATTATCGCTCATGAACTGGCTCACATGGTTAGGTTTTAACACTACAAACTGTATCTCTAATGGTCCTTGACAGGGTTTGAGTGCACATGTTCTTGGCAAATTAATCCTCTATTAGTAACATGACAGAGAGCATCTGATAACTCTAAGTATCTGAAAAAGGGTAATTATAAAATAATTTCTAACAGCACTGTGATCAGTCCATTCATTGGAGTGATTTTCTTCAAACGTGGCATGAGAACATCACCTCAAACAGCTGGAATCAGTAACTGTAATTCAGACAGACAAATCACCTGAAATTGATTATAATTTGAATGTAGAGTATGGAACATTTAAAATGCTGTATGAGCATTGAAGCTTTCAGGTTTGGCGGAAACACCTCCAAAGCAGAGTTTCTGTTAAACTGGTGCTGGTCCATGTGTCCTGGGATATTAAAAGGTCCCGGGAAAATTGGAGAAATTCTGGTCAAATATTATCTTGTTATTATTATTGAGCTGAAAAACAGTCGATAGGCAGGCTATATATACAATAACATCATCAAGGCAGATATATTTATAATATTTTTTTTATTGAAAAGTAGGCTATCTTTGCTTATACATTTTAATACAAATGAAATAACAAGCAGTCTATAATGAATACATAATGTACATGGACCATTCGCTGAGCAGCTGCTGCCACATTCTTCCACTATCAGCAATGAAACTGGTTACCAGCTTCTGGGAGCCTCTAAGTAGCTGTCTATGTGTTCTTTTTTTATTTTTATATTCTTGACATTGCATTCAGACATTTTCTATGTGCTATCCCTTTAGTGGTTTGGTAATCTGGTGACCCTGAGGTGGTGGAATGACTTGTGGCTGAATGAAGGGTTTGCATCCTATGTTGAGTACCTGGGAGCAAACAAGGCTGAACCCGATTGGAATGTGGTAAGGATATTTACCTCATGGCCTCGATAATGAGAGTAATGTAGGATGATAGTGACATTGATCGGTGGAGTTTTTTTACCCTCTTATTCGTCTCAAAATAGAAAGACCTCATCGTGCTCAGTGACGTCCACAGGGTGTTTGCCGTCGATGCCCTGGCCTCTTCTCACCCTCTGTCTTCTAAGGAAGAGGACATCCAGAAACCAGCACAGATTAGCGAGCTGTTTGATGCTATCTCATACAGCAAGGTAACCTCATACACCCAGACCTTGACAACAACAGAACACTTTGCCCATCTCAGATTCTAAAATGAATCCACCCAGTTTATGTATATAATTTCTCTTCCATTGAAATCTATTATCTATTTTCTTTCAAATATGTAATATATTTTTTGCCACGATGTCCCTTAAACACAAACTGATCTTGAAAACATTAAACATTTGTTTGCACATTCTCAGGGAGCGTCTGTTCTGAGGATGTTGTCGGATTTTCTAACTGAAGACGTCTTCACAATGGGACTCAAGGTAAGGACTTCATGGAGATATATAATACAATATTACACTGAAAAAAAGCCAAATCCCCTTTTATTCGACACAATGAAATAATCTTGCATTAAGGATCCTTGACAAAGTTAAGTTAAATTAATAGAAAAAGTGGTTATATTACAAGAAAAAAGTTGTAATTTATTGACAATATATGCTCTGCTAATATTGAAGGATCTCATTCAGACCATGTGACAGACACAGAAACGTGTTCTAAATATTGAGGGGGACAGGTCCCCTGCGCAACATAAGTAATTCATCTCTTGTTTTCTCTGTCCACCCTGCAGACCTACCTAACTGAATTTGCGTTTGGGAACGCGGTCTACACAGACCTATGGGATCATCTGCAGATGGCATGTTCTTTTCCATAGACTCTTTAGATTTAAACATTCAGCTAATGTTAATCAAAATGTAGTATGTGCCAACCTACTGTTGGCTATTACATCATTTATTTCTTGTTTGTCTGCTTTCACAGGCTGTTAATGCTAGTGGCACTGAACTGACTGACTCTGTCCATAACATCATGAACACGTGGGTGCTGCAGATGGGATTTCCTGTGGTTACCATAAACACTCAGAATGGGAATGTATCCCAGAATCACTTTCTCTTGGATCCAGACTCTAAAGTCACTGTTGAATCTCCCTTCAAGTATGTACGCTGCCTTTCTTTAACACTCCCCTTCAATTCTACTATGTCTACAGTATTACAACTCATTTTACTATTATTACTTTTTCTGGTACTCCTGCTTATACTACTACATTACTTTTATAGTAATACTACTATCTTCAATACAACTTCAAATTCGAGTATTATCATAAACAACGATGCTACGTATACTTTTTTCCCACTCATTAACACTTAGTCTTTTTTAATTTTAATGTCATTATGATAGAAGTAATACAGCCTTATAGAGCTTTGTTTACTATTTACATTCAAGAGAGTGTTTTTCCATTTGAGAGCATGGCTCCTTGATTTCATGTTCAGATTTTGTAATGCTTTCCCCAAAAACCATGCCCTCACACTCACATGGCCCCTGCTTTCGCATAGATATATTGTTGCTTGCACAGATTTCTCTTCAGCCGTTCTCCTCACACTCAGGCTGCTTCTCTGCACATGTGAAACTTCTGCTCTCAAATTTCTCCTCTGCTCTTGGATTTTTTGTGCAATAACCCTTACAAAATTCCTGAACCAATAGAATGGCAGGTGTAGTGTAAAGCAATGAAATGATACAGGCAGTTTCTCTTTAACCAGGTTCATTCATCCCTTTCCACCTCCAAGGCTTTATTGTATGTAATTCCCAGGCTTTTTTTTTGTACGTCATTTTAATAAAACGACAGTTAATATACATATATCAGCGCCCATACTTTTTATTCTACTTTAATAGCTACACTTGAACCAACTTTTTTATTTTGCCGTACACTGGGTAAGATGGCGTGCATCAACCACATCAACTCATACCCGTTGACAGCTGCACACGGAGAAATATAAGCTTTCTGATGCTAGCTAAAACCATGGCGGTGGCCACTGCGGTCTGCCTCTTCTCCTTTATACAGCCATGGTCTGCAAGCTTTAAGCTATCTCCCTCACTCCCTCGCTGTAGCTATAATTAAGTAATTAATGAATGAATGAAGCGTAAACTGAACATACTGAACTACTTGATTCACAGTTAGCATTAGCTCTGTAGTCTATGTTTTTCCAATAGTGAGTGAGGACTGGGTGCTGTGGTGTGTAATGTTATGGATTGTCAGTGGAATTCCTGTTAACTATTGCAGTAGTATGCTTTCTCCACTAACCAACAACACTGTTCGTTCCTCTGTAGGATAATATAATAGCTTCGATAGGAGGCCGATGTAGCTATTATAGTAAAAGAAAAAGTATGGGCGCTGATTTATGTATATTAACTGTCATTTTATTCCAAAAGTTGTATAAAAAAAAAGCCTGTGAATTACATAAAATAAAGCCTTTGAGGTGGAAGGGGATGAATGTACCTAGTCAAAGAGTAACCACCCGTCTGGGACGCTCTAAAAGTAAAGCAACGAGGTAGGGATCATTTCATTGGTCAACACTACACCTGGCATTCTATCGGTTGGGGAATTTTGAAAGGGTTATTGCACAATAAATCCAAGCGCAGAGGAGAAATACGAGAGCAGACGTTTCACACACGTACAGAAGCAGCCTGAGTGTGAGGAGAAGGGCTGAAGCTGGAGTGCAGGAAATCTGTGCAAGCAACAATATATCTGAGTGCAAGCATGCAGTTTGAGAAGAAAAACAAATCTCAGCACAAACAGGGGCTATGTGAGTGTGAGGGTATAGCAATGAAGGAATCATGCTCTTAAATAGAAAAACACACTCCTTTATAAAAATAGTAAAAAAGCTTCATACAGCCTCTCTTTTCCATTTCATGACAGGCAAACAAAGCAAAAAAGACTAAAATATATGTAGATGTAATACTACAGTTGTTTATCCTACAGATATAAATGGATTGTTCCAATAAAGTGGATGATGACTGGAGTCATCCAGACTCCAACCAAATGGTTGAAGAATGAATCAGGTAGGATAAATTAGGATAAGGTAAATAAACTCATACTGTATTGTTCTGTAATTTAAGGTGTGTTATGCTCCGCTGTGGGTGGGGCTCGGCCCCTGCTCTTACTCACAAGGAGGAGCTCAGCAGAGTGGAGGAGACAGACAGACAGACAGGAGAGCTGAACTCATTGCGTTGCTGTACATGAAAGCTTTGCAAGTAAAAACACCTGTGTGACAGCTGACTTAACACAAAGAATCAGCTCGAGCTCCATTATAGCCAATACTGATCAGTTAAAAACGCCTTGATCATCCCTGATACCAGTCTTTGTGATCGGGTCGGGACATCCCTTTTGTAAGATGTCCATGAGCTCCGTTATGTAAGCTCTATTAGCTCTGTTAGCTCCGTTAGCTCTCTTAGCCCCGTTATCTGTTAGCTCCGTTAGCCACTGCAGAACTCTGCTGCCCGTTGGCTACGAACAGCTAACTACCTCTACTCCCAGTGATATTAACTATGGTAATAGCATGAAAACATGCACACTGTTACAGTGAGCATTCGGTTCAGTTCGTCATTTGCTAAACGATAATTATACACATTCATACGTTAGTCTTGAGCCCTGCTGTTATGTTTGATTGGATGCATACAAACCTTGGCGTGCAAATCTGTACAGGAACAATTCTTAATTCCTAGTAAAAACAAGATTCCAAAATGAGGTGGCTGTTTTTCACTTGCAGCCCCTACCGTCCGGTTAACAGGAGTGAGGACTCCACCAAGTGTCATTGACGGTCAACACTCATCGAAATATATTTTTTCTAACTTGTGAATCACTCATAAGAGTTCCTTGAGCATGAAGTCATAAATGTGCACAAGAAAAATAACAGGCTGATGGGTCCATTAGTTTGCAAGATAATCTGCAGAAACAAACACACACATGACCGAACACATGACCCCTCTAGGCATACGCCTGCCACAGATAACAGTGAGAGATGTGTTTTTTACGATCCAAGGTGTAGTCTGAACAAATTACTTTTCAGTCTGCATCCCAGGTTCCTCGCAGACTGAGCCGGGGACACCACAGAGTTCTCAATGCTAATAGAGAGATTGTCGACAGGAGATGCTTTCCCTGGAAGGGAGAGTGGCTCAATTTTGTCGAGGTTTAGCTTCAAATGATGTGCAGACATCCTCTGAGAGTTATCAGACTGAAAATAACCCCCAGAAGAAAAATAATAAGCGAACATTGACAGAATAAAATAAACTAAGTATTGTACATTTTTGGTCTTCTGCATGACGATAATGACTAACTCCACCCTCTCTTTCTTCTGTAGCCACATTTGATGAAATGAAGTCAGCAGGGGCTGATTGGGTACTGGCCAACCTTAACGTGGTGGGTTACTACAGAGTCAACTATGACCAAGACAACTGGGACAGACTCTTAAAGGCACTGACGACCAATCATCTGGTATATTTAAGGGCAATTTAGAATAATGCCTGATCTCTGCTTTCCTTATTAATTATGAAATTGCTTCATGATCTGAGTTGTTGTAGTAGTAGTGACAGGAATATTTCTCTTGTTTTTCAAGATTATTCCAGTGATCAACAGAGCTCAGTTGGTGGATGATGCCTTCAACCTAGCCAGGTGAGTCCTGCTAATACAGTATCATATAGATGGTGTTATTAATAAAAATAATGATCATCTGGATTACTGAGATGTAGAAAAAATAAAGTTAAGCCAAAATACTTTTAAACATGGTATAGGCAGCAACATCATTACATTAATCAAGAGTGTTTAAGGAAAAAAAGTGGCTTACAATTATATTACTATTACACAGCACTGCTAACATGACACAGATGCTGCCACATATTTTGACTCATTACTTAAAATACATTTATGAAGGTACACAACTATTTTGGCAATGTATTGAAGAGTAAACCTAAAAAAACAATATATAGCCCGATGAATTAATTGAATTGATAAATGCTTTATTATGTAATTCATTTTGGATATCCCATTGATTTTCACAATCTTGTAATCCCAAAGAGCAAAGATCATCCCTACAGTAGTGGCCCTGAATACCACCAAGTACCTGAACAAGGAGAGAGAATATATGCCCTGGGAGTCCGCCCTGACCAACCTGGACTTCTTCTACCTCATGTTTGACCGCAGCGGGGTTTATGGTCCCATGCAGGTGTGCTTTCTTTAAGCCAAACATATCAACATAAAGATCAAGAGTCGAAACGCAAATAAGTACATCTATGATTATAATCTTCATGGAATTATCAAATTTCCTTAGCTCTCTCTTGCTTGTTTTTAGAATTACCTGAGGAAACAGGTCACCCCTCTGTTTGATTACTATAAGAAAATGACTGGCAACTGGAGCAAAGTACCTGATGGACACATGGACCAGTGAGTAAAGAGAAATGCTCGGGCAATTACTGTCTGGAGATCATAATTTTTAATAGGGCTCAGGAAGTAGAGTCCACCGTTCGAAGGTTCAGAGGTTCAATCCCCGGCCTCTGCGGTCAACTTGTCGAAGTGTCCTTGGGCAAGATACTGAACCCCAAATTGCTCCCGATGGCCAACGGTGTGTGAGTGTGTGTGAATGTTTATTACTACCGATGAGCACCTCTGACTCTGTATGAATGTGTTGTAAATCGTTACAATCTTTAGCGAAATGCAGTCCATTTACCATTCCATTTAAAAGAGGCAATACAAAATATGACACTTGCAATTGGAGTTAAACATTGAAGAACAGTGTAACACTTTATGTAAAGTTAATTGCCTCAACAATTGGTTACACCTCTCACTGTGTTCAAATTAAAAATTAAACATCTTTGTTATGTGGACATCTTTGTCTAAAACAAATGTTAGCATACCATTGATCACATTAGGAAAAACTAGAATAATACCTGAACTACTTTATGGGTAATCGAGCTTGGCCCCATTTCTCCAAAGCAGCTAGCATTAAGATTATCTTTAACCAATTATAAGTAAACTATGGGCCCTTTAAGGTGGGGTCCCCAAGCAGTTGCCTAATAGTAAAGTCTACCCATGAGATCACCAACAGGGTCCTTGTTACACTGTACAAGGAAATGTGCTAGGTGTTGTAAATTAACTGAAAGGAGTTACAGTCATTAGAATGTTTTTTTCACAAGATAACAAGTTTTCAGATAATGTAACATGGGGCCTACAGTGTCCTTTTGCAGCAATATTGATATTGAAGATCTTGAGCTCTTAGGCAAGCATACTATAACTGTAGTCTATTTCACATTCACAGTTAGGTTGTTTTCTTTTTCATTACTTATTAACATTAGTGTAAGAGCTGTGGTTTGACCAACAATCACTGTTTAGCTGTAAACATATTCTATGAACTTGCTATTTTGGAGCAGCTAGCAATACTACTGGCTAGTGTTTGCTTTTAGTAGTCCATGTTAACATGAATTATCTAAAATACCCATAACTAGCACCACATAGGTGACCACACTTTACAGTCCGGTCATACCTATTGCCGTAAAGCCCAGAATCCACTATATTACTGTTTTATATGGTGCATTTAAACTGCCCACCATACAACATTTGTTTCACGATGCAGATTATCCTTCTCAAGACAAAACTATATTGTAGATTAAGTACAAATCACTAATAATAATAATGACCACCCAAATACTGTTAATCTTGGTCTTTACATGGTTTATTCTTACTTTCTGGGTTCCTGTTATTCCTTCTACTTCCTGTTTCTTCTTCTTCCAGGTACAATCAGGTGAATGCTATCAGCCTGGCTTGCAGGACAGGACTTGAGGAATGCCAAAATCTGGCTAAACTATGGTTCAATCAATGGATGGACACTAATAAAAACCAGTAAGTGTGTATAATCCCAACATAGAATTTATTGTCTTTCCACTGTATTTTAAGTGCAACAATCTGTCCATTATCTATGGTGTACTGAACTTTAAAGATGTCATCTTGCTTCAGGATCTACCCCAACCTGCGTTCCACTGTGTACTGTAACGCCATTGCAGGAGGTGGCTCTAAAGAGTGGGAGTTTGCTTGGTCACAGTTTGTGAACGCCACCATTGCTATTGAAGCAGACAAACTGCGCTCTGCCCTTGCCTGCACGAAGCAACTCTGGCTGCTCAACAGGTCTGCTCACTAGACTTCTTTGTTAATCCTGATATACAGTGTACAACTGTAAATAACTGACAATTAGCCTACTGAACAGTACACACATACGTACACAAGAGTAGACTCAATGTTTTGCTTCTACCCTTTCAGGTACCTGGAGTACACTCTGGATCCAAAGATGATCCGAAAGCAGGACGCCACCTCCACCATTGTCTACATTGCCAACAATGTGGCTGGTCAGTCTCTGGCATGGGACTTTGTCAGGGCTCGATGGGCATACATTTTCAATGAGTGAGTACAACACAATACTTTTTAGTTTCTGACATCACTGCAGCCTCATGAAACATGAGAAAGGGCACCAGATGTGTAATCTATAACTCAGTTTTTTTTTTTAAAGAAACCAAGTCTGCTTAGTATAATAATTTGTCCACAACATGACAACTTCAAAGGCGCTGAAATGGGCATAACAGTTCTGAGTAAAAGGTTGTTACAAATACAGATATATGGTGTGTTAGGTAACACGTCTCTGTGACCTATGATTTTCACATGCCAAAATGATACACAGTGACATAATAAACTATCCATTGTCACATATTTACATAGATAGGCAGTTTTACAGGTTTGTTATCAGTGACATCATTTATAGACCGAGCATCCTCAATGTAATTCAAACAATGCCTCAGATGACCTTTGGTCTTGACTCTTTATAAATCATGCTGGCCTCCCCTTGTCAGAGCATAACACAGGTGCTGAATGTAGTTTCACTACAGCTGAATTAAGCTCTTAGTTTGATGTTTCAGTGTTATTACTTTTTTTGTGTAGTTTGACAAACATAACTAGTGCAACAACCAATTATTTTTGGTTAGAGAAAGTATATAATCAGATGTTTCAATGAAGCTTGATTTTAACTGTAACATGACGAGTCAAGATAAAGTTATTTGGTCTGAGTCTTAGGCAGTCTGACCTGTAGAAATATGATCATTCCTTTAGTTCCTGGAAATACTTTGTGCCCTTGGAATAACTCCATGGGAAAATTGGGTAAAAAAAATCCCATTGAAGTATATTGCAGCATTTCTTTACATTTTTATTTGAAGAATTTCAGCTTATGCCATCACACAGAAGATCAGAAAAAGTAGAGTCTCGATTGAACAGGTTAAAGCAAAAGTTACAGATGTAACTACGGTTCCTGAGCTATGAATCCTGAGCTGAGCTGGTGGCTAGGGGTGGCTTCGGGGGACAGATGTGGAACCCCTAGGGGGGGGGGGCTCGGGTCTCCCTACGAAGACCCGAGAACTGCTGTCTTGTCTGACTAGCTTGGACAGTCCACTCTAGCAGCTCTAGGGCAGCTGAGCCGAACAGCTCCTCTGGTTCCACTGGGACAGTACGAAGGGTCCTTCTACTTGTCTCTGACCAGGGTGACTGCGCCAGCCAATTCTGGCGACGAGTCTGAACCAAAGTTGACATCAAGCACCAAAGTTCCTTTGACATCAGGGCAAATGCCTGTAATGAAGCCTCACTGAGGCTGGTAGAGGAAGCGACAAAAGCATCCTGCTGCAGGGAGGGAGGGCGAGCCTTAGGTGAGAGAGGGAGTTGCCGATACGGCCTATGCTGTATCATAAGCCTTAGAAGCCAGTTACCAGACATTGGGGTCAAGGGCACCTGGCATTCTTCTTCAGAGCCTCGTCAGGGGAAACTATGAGGGAAGCGATGGTAGCCTCAATAGCTGACATGTGGTTAAGGCCAAATTTTGCCGCATCCTACATGGCTGCCAGGGTTCGGCCATCAGGGGTAAGACGGGAGAGAGCCCTAGTGTGCATGCAACTCCCTTAGATACTCATCAGAGGGAGGAACAAAAAAAGGTGGTGGGTGCAGGTGTGCACCTAAAGAATGCACTAGCAGACGTAGATTCTGACTGCCGTACATCCAGCTGCAGGCGAGCCAGTGCCATGCAAATGACAGTCCCCATGGAGCCGTCTTCTGCTCCCTCTGAGGAGCAATGAGCTGAGGAACAGGAGCCAGGCCTGGAGGCACAGGAGGCATCCTAAATTGAGTGGCTGCAATAAGACTAAGCCTTCTTCTTGGGCAGAGCACCCGCAGTCTCTTCGGCGCAACGCCAAGAATGGGTAGGTAGGGCTGAAGTCAACTGCTCAGACAAGGGGAGGCCAGCTTCACCCATCATTTCCACCTCGGCCAGCCTAGCAGCCCTTACTGCACAAGGCATGATAGTGCAATTCAACCAAAAAATATAGTTTAATAGTTTTGAAAAGTGAACTCAGTGTAAAGAAATTTTATTTACCAATTGTATTCAATTTGCATACAAATCGATCTGATTATCGGTTATGTCTTCAATTTGCTTTCATTCACAGGTATGGTGGTGGATCATTTTCCTTCTCAAACCTCATCAATGGAGTCACCAAGCGCTTTTCCACTGAATTCGAGCTTCAACAGGTTAGATATTCAAGACCATTTTGTCAACAATGTTTCTTCACACCTAAATCAAAATCAGAATCAGAATCAGAAAACCTTTATTCGTCCCACAGCGGGGAAATTTACAGCGCTACAGCAGCAAAGGGACAGTGTAGATAAAGGTTAAGTACGAATGTATAAGTACAAAAAACACAACAACAAGTAAGTAAGTAAGTAAGTGGTAAGTAATACAAAAAGTGAACAGTGAGAGTAAAACTCTAGCAGCCAGTGGTAACAATAATACATACTAAAAAGACATATATTGCACATTCGTATTGCACGAGATTGTATTGCACAGTAACGTAGGTAAGTAAAAACAGTAAGAGTAGTAATAAATAGTGACGGGGTGTATTGCACATGAGCGGAGGAACAGCGGTGTTACAGCCGCATTAAATGTCTGGTTCTTGAATCAAAACCAATGTTAAAAAAAACATTGTTTAAATCTTCCAACTGGTCCTGGTTGCATTCACAAAGGCATATCACAAACGGTCCAGAAATTCTAAACAAATGTCATGTGGTGGAAATGACGTTTGATTATTGGTCACACAGTTGGCTCCTTGCTCCGTGTGATGTTTGATGATAGAATTTGACTTATTTAATGTTGGGCTTGTTCGCTTGATAGCTTTCTAATACCACCGTGCTTTCAGACTACACAGGTTACAGAGAATGAGTCGAAAAGTGGGCTGGTGCCCACTGGCAGTGCTGGTTCTCAACAACGGTCCCTCTGCCTCACTCCCCGCCACAAGGAGACTACGGAGCTGCGGGCCGCTCTCCTATCGGCAAACTGGTCTCCTAGTGGCAGGGAGTGAGACAGGGGAACTGCGGGGTGTGCTAGCTAGCTAATTATTGTCTCGTTTTTGTGCAAATGGGCTACTAGTTCACCTAAACAGGAAAAGTAAAAAAAAATGTAACCAATGAAAAGACACATAAATTGTACACTTCCTGTGATTGACTCGAATGGTGTTCACACAAGAAATGAACTGCTCCGGAGTTCACTTGACCACAGAGACCACCCTTTCGAGACGGACCAGAATGCAAACTAGCCAATCGTGAAGTAGATTGGTCCAAAGGTTGGCTCGAAAATCGAAACTCAGATACACACACATACAGTATATGTATACACACACATATACACACACAGAGATGTTTGTCATTATAGTATTATGATTACCATAGACAGTCAGACTCAGACAACAACAGCACATCTAATGCATATGAAGATTTACTATTTGGAGTCTGGGATGGGGCAAACATATTAATGGGGCTCAAGCTACACATAAACCACAGCGAGTGGCTTTGCCCTGGCGCAGGTTATTGCACAGGAAAGCCTCAAGTGTGCAGGGGTCCCAGATTACCTAGATAAAGAAAAAAAAATCTATTTTGAATTGATTTTTATAATAAAATATTTTCGTACTGTCCCTAAATCAAGTCATGTACTCAAGTACGAAAAATTGTGTCTCTACTCAGACTGGCCTTAAAGTCAGTTTACTCTGGTCTTACTGTGTCTGTACTAACAACTGCACTTTTTGATGATCACCTCACTTTATGTTTTGTTTGTTGTGACAGCTAAAGCAGTTTAAGAAAGATAACTCTGAGGTTGGTTTCGGCTCTGGGACCCTGGCAGTGGATCAGTCCATTGAGAGAACCATCAGCAATATTAAATGGATCACAGAGAACAAGCAGAATGTTATTGATTGGTTCGCTGATGAAGCAGAACCTAATGAAGCCTTGTACTAGCTCTGTATTTACTTGTTCTTGGATGAAGAGATTTCACGCAACAAATTTACTTTAGCTCTGCCTGACAGGTAGTTTGTATGGTCCACATAATATGATCATCTTTAAAATAAATGGGATTTGCCTGCTGATAAAAAGAGAATTACAGTTTATTTTAAATCCTTGAAAGTAGAAGTACAAACTACAAATTAAATGTTGATACTTTAATTTAGACAGATTTGTTTGTTTTTTACTTTTTTAATATCAGTATTAAATTCTACTTGTCTTCCTGAAATAACAATATTACAATTTTATGAAAAAAGAGTTATGTCGAGTCGAGTTATTATTGTGTTCATGCTTTCAAAGCCTTCTCTTATAATTGGGGATTGTTTTGTATTTTGACATGTCAAAAATTGTGTTTTCTTTTAATGTCAGAATAATTATATAGTGATATTGCAAAAACAAAACAATTATGTTGTGATCATAGCATGCTTATTTTGTATGTCTATTTCAATCAGGGTAAAACACAAAACAATACAATATAATTAAAATTAACTCCTCTGTGACAAACTGCAAAAGAACATCATAAGACAGCTTTATTGTGATTTGTGACCTTTGATTTCATAGGATTTGATAAAAGAAGGGAATCCCATAACATCCTTGTTCTTCTATATGTTAAGGTCCGTATAGCAAATATAGCTGTGGTTATACATAATACATCCAACATTTTCATTAGTTTTACAGATATTACACACAAAATAAATTATAAACTGGATATATGTAAATACGTGGACCTTTAAAAATTAGATGCTTAACATTTCTGTGTCCACTGGATATTGCTGTACATGTAAAAGTACAACTATAGAAAACTTTACAGGCAATGATTTCCATCTTGTGCTGACAGTGGATATTTTTTGATATTTGAAGGCAATAATTGTACTCTATTCTGGAAAGAAGAATAAACACATTTGTTGAAAATGTACTGTTGTGCTGTTTGTCTAAATGTAGTAGGTACAGTATATTATGGTTCCTGTATCCAGTCATTATTGTACCACTTATATTATCATATATATTATATTCCAAAATTTCTCACTCTAACTCATCAAATATGGCAGATTGGTTAAACTTTGATCTACTTACCCCTCTAGTGTCAGTTTTGCACATGTCAGTTTCCACTCTTGAAACTTGTCAGTAACTTGCATACGCTGTCTTTTCAAAATGAACTTCTATGTTCACAGGAAACAACTTTTTTAGGTTTAGGGAACAAAAGTACTTGGCTAGGGTTAATTTACGCAAAGTACATTAGGTAATTTAACGCCAAGCATATATATATATATATATATATAAATATATAGATATCTATATATATATATAGATATCTATCTAGATATATATCTATCTATCTAGATATCTATCTAGATATCTATCTGTCTAGATATATCTACATATATCTAGATAGATAGATAGATTGATATCTATCTATCTAGATATCTCTCTATCTAGAAAGATAGATGGATATCTATCTATCTATCTATCTATCTATCTGTCTCTATATATCGAGATATCTAGATATCTAGATATCTAGATATCTATCTGTCTAGATATATACATAGATGGATAGATATCTATCTATTTGTCTCGATATATCTAGTTATCTATCTAGATATCTATCTATCTAGATATCTATCTAGATATCTATCTGTCTAGATATATCTAGATATCTAGATATCTAGATAGATAGATATACATCTAGATAGATAGATAGATAGATAGATAGATAGATAGATAGATAGATAGATAGATAGATAGATGGATAGATATCTATCTCTCTGTCTAGATATATCGATAGATATCTATCTAGATATCTATATGTCTAGATATATAGATAGATGGATAGCTATCTATTTGTCTCGATATATCTAGATATCTATCTAGATATCTATCTATCTAGATATCTATCTAGATATCTATCTGTCTAGATATATGTAGATATCTAGCTATCTAGATAGATAGATATCTATCTCGATAGATAAATAGATGGATAGATATCTATCTCTCTGTCTAGATCTATCTATCTATCTATCTATCTATCTATCTATCTATCTATCTATC
>CALSBV010000422.1:8116193-8133478 GCA_943590825.1 Bovichtus diacanthus
ATCTATCTATCTATCTATCTATCTATCTATCTATCTATCTATCTATCTATCTATCTATCTATCTATCTATCTATCTATCTATCTATCTATCTATCTAGAGCGCTGAGCGTTTTGTGAATTTTGTTGTTAATAATGGGTGTTAATTTAACTTAGTTTATTGGTGACAGTTTACTTTAGTTTCATTTTGGTGCTTGTAGTTGGGTGTAGTTTGGGTTTTCCATCCTGCCGGTGTCGCGCCGGTTGGCATCTGACGCCATGGTAAATGGAGAATTCACCAAGCTCACGAGGAAGCATCAAGATATCTGCCGGCTTCCCGTGTAGCGTGGAGAAGATCGGGCTTGCTGTGGGGGAGAAGGTCGCACACAGCAGTGTGAAGTTGCTGGCACGGATGAACAGCGCCATTGTCGTCTTCTTGGACCAGGTGGAGAAGGTGCACCGCGTCATCAAGATAGGTCTCGTGGTGAACAATGTGTTTGTGCAGGTTCAGCCACTGACCCTGCTGAAGCAGAGTGATTCTGTCCAACATCCCTCCCTTCATAACCAATGAGTTCCTCAGTAGAGAGGTGTCCAGACACGGGAAGATAGTTTCCCCGGTAAAGAAGATGCTGTCTGGATGTGAGTCTCAGTTACTGAAGCACGTAGTGTATCACCGCAGACAGCTGTATATGATACTTAATAACCGGGATGTGGAGCTCAACCTCCACTTCCACGTTAAAGTAGATGATTATGACTACGTGATTTTTGCAACTTCATCAGTTATGAAGTGTTTTGGTTAAGGAGAGGAGGGACACACCACGAGGGCCTGTCCGAGGCACGGGGAGCCGCATCCGCCTGGGCCGGGTGAGACGGCTGGCGCTGTTGCTGGGCTGCCTGCTGCTGTACCAGTTGTAACGGAGCGGCGGGCGGTGGGGGACGCCGCTGCTGTTGCTGCGGATGAGGTGGGCTGCGCCACTGTCGTGTCCGACCTGGTGCACGAGATATATGGTGATATTTCACAGGGTATGTGTAGTAATAATAATAATAATGTAAAAGAAAGTGGGCAAGGTTGTTTGGGTGAGGCAGGAGAAAGTAAAGTTGGGGGTGAAAAAGACAAAGAAACAGGTGAAAATGATATGGAGTAGATAAATAAAACAGATAACAGTGAAAAATAAGACAAGAAAGAACAGACAGAGACAGAAAATAACAGTGAAATGAATTTCAATGATATAGTCGATAAAAGAACTTGGGGTGAACAGGTCAAGGAAGCCGAGATGGAGGAGGAAGAGTCGGAAAGAGGGAAGAAAAAACAAAAACCTGCCACAAAACAAAGAAGAAGGGCAAAAAAAAAAACTAATGAAGCAAAAAAAAATCTAAATTGGGGATGAAGGACAGACTGCAAGAAGGCAGGGTCAGACAGAGGAAAGTGCCAGTGAGGAAGAGTTTGCATCAGACAACAGCGATGGTTTAAGTAACAGCCAGAAAAAAAAAATGTATATGGCCGACATGTTGAAGTAAAAAAACAAGGGGGAGGGGAACTGGAGGCGGGGTTTGAGAGAGGGAACAGGGGACCGACCCAGCTCGACAGTGGGAACAGGGGACCGACACAGCTCGAAAGCGGGAACAGGGGACCGACGCAGCTCGACAGCGGGAACAGGAGACCATTGCAGGTCAACAGTGGGAACAGGGGACCGACACAGCTCGACAGTCTGGATCAGGGGTGTCGAGAAAGGCCTTGAGATAGTAAAAGAGCTGAATAAGCAAGGCTTCTCCGCCACTTCTCTGTGGGCCATGCTAAGCGCCATCCCGTTGAGCTCCCTACAGGGGGCTCTCTTCCACTCCTCGATGAGGCATATCAAAGTGAATGAAAGATCCATCATCTCCTCGTCAAAATTATCTACTGTGTCCATCTTGTGGCCAGTTCGTACTATCAAGGATGAGGTAACGATGAGGACCCAAACGCAGATAACCAGAGAGTTTAGCAAAAAGAGCTTTATTCAAAAGCCAAACCAAACCAAACACTACAGACAGGCAAAAACTGAAAACACCAACCATGAAAGGAACGAGGGAACACGAACACAGGGATCAGGCGAAGACGGAGTCAGGTCACAGAAACAGGAAGCCGGGGGGAATCAGGAACTCAGGAACTCGGGAAGACGGGAACGACAGGAACGATGGGAACGACGTTGGAACTCTCGAACATGGACAAACTGGCAACAAGGGACAAACAACACACAGACTATATACACCAGGAAGTGAGAGGGGATAACGAGACACAGGTGGAGACACTATCGAACAAATGCAAAAGCAAATGATCTTTTAGATGTTTTTAATGAAAGTCTGGTGTCTGGTTCCATGCCGATGTCCTGCCGCAGAGCGGTAATAACACATCTGCCTCAGAAGGACAGGACATCGGAAACTGGCACCCTGTGCTGTGTGTGGACTACAAGCTTCTGTCCTAGGCCCTGGCCACCAGGCTGGGGAGGGCTATGGAGCAGGTCATCCACCGGCACCAGACCTATTGTGTGCCCGGCAGGTCCATGGTAGACAATGTCTACCTGATTTGGGACGTTTTGGAGGTCTCCAGCTCATTGGGCATTAATACTGGTCTGATTTCTCTAGATCAGGAAAAGGCTTTTGACCGCGTTGAGCACAACTTCTTTTGGAAAGTGATGGAGAAGTTTGGGTTCAGCCCTGGTTTCATAGCTAAGATCAGGGTTTTGTACAGTGAAGTTGAGAGTGTGCTGAAGTTCAATGGTGGTCTGTCTGCTCCTTTTAGAGTGTGTAGAGGGGTCCGGCAGGGCTGTGCTCTGTCGGGGATGCTCTATGCGCTCTCCCTGGAACCTCTCCTCTGCAAAATATGCTCCAACCTACAAGGTCTGCTTTTACCTGGTTTTACATTGTTTTATCAGCTTATACTCATGATATAGTGGTTGTTATTGGAAGCCAGAGGGATGCAGACATTTTAATCAACATTATAAAAGATTTTAGCACAGCATCGGCAGCAAGGGTGAATTCTCACCACCAACCCTCGCTGTTGGTGAGTGGCGTGGCTTTGTGGGTAAGGAGAACGTAGTCCAGAGGAACTGGGAGAACGTCACAGAAAAGATTGAGGGAAGGATTTCCAAATGGAAATGGCTGCTCCCTCAAATGTCTTTTAAAGGTAGGGTTTTAGTTTTAAACAACCTTGTAGCATCCCAACTGTGGCACCGTCTGACATGTGTAGACCCTCCCTCAGGCTTATTAGCCAAAATACAGGAAAAGATGGTAGATTTCTTTTGGGATGGTCTACACTGGGTGCTACAAGGGGTGCGGTTTTTATCCAGAGAGGAGGGGGGGCAAGGCCTCGTCCACCTGGCCAGCCGAACAGCCACTTTTAGACTCCAGTTTTTACAAAAATATCTTACAGGTCCGTCTGATTTGTTGTGGAGAGATGTAGCCAGCTGCATTCTCAGACGCGTGAGTAACCTGGGGCTGGATGCTGCTCTGTTTTTAACGGATTCTAAATGTTTAAAGTTAAGTGAGCTGCCTCCGTTTTATCAGGGTGCTTTTAAGACTTGGGCCCTTTTTTACCATACAAGGTGCCCAAAGTCTGACTCTCTGCACTGGTTGTTGAAAGAGCCGCTAATTCACAGAGCCAGGCTGGACATCAGCAGCAGCGACACACCCGGCCTGATTGTGACATTGTCTAAGTCCAAAACCCTGTGCCTAAAACAGCTGGTGGATGCAGTGGGGCCAGACCTGAGCATTGCCCGGGCCCTGGGCTCTCTGCTGGGTCTGAACTCTGTCCGGGTGGCCCAGAGGATCCTGGAGCTCTGGAGCCAGAGGCTCTCTGGAGAGCGATGAAAAGGCTTCTCCAGACCCAGCAGCTCCTTTTCCAGAGATCTACCTGAGCCCAGGGCTCGGAGACCTGACCGGCCCCCTGCTCAAGGTCAAAAACCCAGATAAACTGTCGCTGTATAAGGTGGATAAAACCAGCTTTCATGGGAACTGTGTAAAAAGTATTAAAAAAAGTGGACTCAGTGATAGACCCTCCACTGTGTGGAGTACCAGGCTGGGTGGAGGAAGCAGACCTGGCCCACAGTGGAGGATTTTATATAAACCTCCCATCAAAAAACGGACCGCCGACCTCCTGTGGAAGATTTTACATGGCGCTATCCCCTCAAATGCTTTTATCTCTGTTATTAATCCTGCTGTTTTTAACAAGTGTCCTTTTAGTCATCTGCGTGAGACTGTTCATCTCTCTCTTAACATTGTTTTTTAGTCTTTTTAATGTAGTTTTTACTGAGAGAGTTTCTCTCTCTCTCTCTCTCTCCCTCTCTCTCTCTGTCTCTCTGTCTCTCTCTGTCTCTCTGTCTGTCTCTCTCCCTCTCTCTCTCTCTCTGTCTCTCTCTGTCACTCTGTCTCTCTCTCTCTATCTCTCCCTCTCTCTCTGTCTCTCTCTATCTCTCCCTCTCTCTCTGTCTCTCTCTCTCTCTGTCTCTCTCTCTGTGTCTCTCTGTCTGTCTCTCTCTCTGTCTCCCGCTCTCTCTCTGTCTCTCTCTCTCTCTGTCTCTCTCTCTGTCTTCACCCCTTTCCTAACAACACAACTACATCATCTTGTATCGACAGTGAAACACCTTATATCAGGAAACACCAATTCTTAGCAGGCATGCCTTGTTTTATGACTGATATGTAACATCCACTAAAACATTATTGTAGACAATTCATCACTCTTATCACTCACTTTAGGAGATGGTTATCAACAGTTTCCACTTGCACCATTCCCATGAGAGGTGTTCTGTCCTAATATATCATCCATTGGTGTCAAATGGTGAAAGGAGGTTAAAAGAGGGAGAGAGGAGGGGGGTGGGGGTGGAGGGTGGGGGCGGTTGTCAACGGTTAAATGCTGGCATAATCTTCTGTTTGTCATTCTGCATGCAATCTGAGACTCAGCGAACCAGATGTACTTAGTTTTAGTCAGAACTTTTATGATTTGCATTATAGCAATAATTTAAGTGCCACTAAATTGTGAATTAGTAGTTTTAGTTCACTGATTTCTTCACAGTGACTAAGCCCAAATATAGCAGTCGGACTTCTGTGCTGTTTATTCGACCATGGGAAAAAGCTGCCGAGTCAGCAAGCTGTGCATTCTGTTTGTGGTTTTAGCCTTGGTCTCCATGGCAACCATTATAACGTTGTGGACTATTGCCCTGACGGGAGGAGATGATGGTGTTAATATCACAGCACCTTGGGACAGGTAGGACATTGGTTTGGCAAAAAATTTGACACATTTGTGTCCTCAAAGTAATACAAAATTTGCTCAAAGTTAAAAGTGTAGACAGATACACATATCCAATGTGCCTCACATGATGGTGAAAATGGTGCAATACAACATGAATGAGAAATAAACTTGATGAAATCTTGGGCTATCCCTAATCCTGGTTTATTTGTTATCCCTGTTTGAGCATATAGAAAGTTCCCATAGAAACTTTGTGACACGACTACAAGTGATAAAACAACATAAACTGAAAAGATATAGGGACATGAAGTCCTACAATTTACTATATTCACAGCTAAGTTTTGGAGTCTCTAAAAGACTTCAGTAAGTAAAAAAAGGCAGGTGAACTATCAGTTTATCAGGTTCACCTATTTAAAACAAATGCAGTGTAATCTAATATTCTTGCTGGAACTTTTCAGAGAGGTATTGATATAACTGTCTATTAGTGAGGGTACCATGACTTAAATATACAGCTGGTTTATCTTGTTTGTCTATTGGTTGACAAACAATGTGTACAGTATATAGATCCTGCTTAGTCTTGCAGTGAAATTATATGTGTGCATCCTATTGCACAATATGTAGCTTACATGTATCTTTCACTATCATATATGTAATATGTAACTATATTAGGATGTTTTTATATTGCAGTTATTTCATAGGGTTATTCATGTTTAATTCACCCTTTGTCGAAGATTGGATCAATTTACTAAATTACACTTTGCCTGTAAGTGTAGTTAATTTCATAGAGAAAAAAAAGCATTATAAACTTAATGCAAAAAGTAATATGAGGGATATAATGTAATGGCAAATTTCATGATATGCTTTTTGTGCTCTTATATATTGTAGATGAGTTTGTCTCAGTAGTTGTTCCACTGTACCAGTCAGGTACTTTCCACTGTTCTAACAGGAGGTTCTAAACTGTATAACAACTCCTTTTGGGAGTAGGTTTCAGTTGCATTAGTTTAGTTTCAGTAATATGATTTATGCGCGCCCAACCACAGTTTGTTTTGTATCATGTGCGGACAGCTGTGTGATTCACCCACCCCTCCCTTCTGCACTCTCCTTTAAAATGCATGAACACATACATACAGTTGTTCTTCCTCACCCAGACTGCTTGCACTCTGAATGATTGTTGAACCTTCCCTGCGCAGAGAATAAATACTCCAACGACAAGTTTATTTCTCAAGAATCTCTATTTCAGTATTATAGACTTCACTGGTAATTTGTATAAAGACTTAATTCAAACATTCCACGACAACATATTCAGTGAATCTGTCTCACTCAATCAGTTATAGTTAGGTTTACTGATGTAAAGAGTATACTTCCAAAATAATGTTCTAATCTTTACCATGGACAAATTATATATAGAACTTTAGTTTTCATTTTAATAGTACATTTATTAAAATATTGACATATTAGACTGTTCTTATTATTGGTAATTTGCTCAAACACCAAAACAACCCCTGTTGACACTGTCTTTACAAGCCCCCTCCGATGGTTGTATGAATTACGGCTGTTGCTTGTCAGTTGCAAAGTTGGATATTGCGTGACGTTGTTGTAGCACAAATCATGTGACTTTCACAGAATAAAACCTGCTTCTTGTGCCTGTGTTGTCTTCTTTTAACCCTTACCACAACTGTTCCCTATACCCAACCAAACCTTCATCACAATCTGGGGGTCATATGGGTTGTTTTGGAGAACAATTACTGTTACTAACAAGAACTGTATTTAGGTTGGGTGACCTTTTTTAATACGAGGATTATGTCATTTTGTAAATAATTATTTACAAGTTACTATAAATTATTATAACAGTAATCACACTGTGGTATTTCTTTTAAATGTTGTGAATCATAAAACATGAAGCCCAATGTAATATGAGAATCTCCAGATGTGTGATAATGATGATCGTGGAATACAATGTGATCTGCTTCTTATCTTTTCCATTTCACTCAGTTCTACTTTAAGGAGAGGATAATAAACCTGCAATGAACAAAGTAAACACATCATTTTATTTAGTTCAGTGATCTCTTTATTCCGCTCAGCTATCGTCTCTCCACTGCTTTGGTCCCTAACTACTACAACATCACCCTGTGGCCTCGTCTCACCTGTGACCCAAACACTGGCCTCTACATTTTTACAGGTGATTAACGGTGCTTCTTATTTACAGTCTTGTTGCTGCATAGCTTCCGAGTCTATTGAGGTTACTTGTGGTGGAGAAACAAGATTATTTATATATTTTACAATCATTGTTGAATAGAAGCAGCCATCTAGAAATAAGTGGTTGGTGCACTGCAGGTTACAGGTCGGGGGTTGTCAATTGTAGCCAATTTTTCTGAAACAACCCGTATAGCCTGACGAATGTCCCATTTGACCAAAAGCCTGGCAGCCCATTGTCCTAAAAACTAACAGCCATTACTCAGAAGGTCCATTGCTGCAAATGCACATTCCCTGCAACAAACAGAAACACATGGGTCATGACATAGTAGGAAAATTAATATTGCTGTAATTCTGCATGATAATTTTCCACTGCATTGAAGTAAATACATGCACATTTACAGAGGTTACTTGCCCAAACATAAGATACAAATAAGGATGGAAGACTAAATCATGCCTTCATGTAGGCAGGGATAACAGTGAATCACAATGGTGGACAGTGAGGTCAATTCAGCAGATACTCTGCCGGCAGGAATGATCACCTAGCTGGTGGTGGTTCAATGACACAGCAACCCAAAGGACATCATATCCAGCATCTGGATATCACCTTTTTACATGCATCTACCGATAGTTGGTAGAAAAAGAGAGAGGATGGACAAATGTGTTTTTATGTTTTAAAGCGATGGATATGTGCATTTTGCTTAATATGTCCTCTTTAATGTCTTTGCTATTTCCTTTCATTCACTAGGTCAATCCACTGTGGAGTTTGAGTGTGTGAAAGAAACAAATCTGATCTTGATCCACTCCAACACACTCAACTACACCAAACTGGACAACACACACATTGCTAGGCTCATTGCTTCAGGTACAGTCAACGCACGCACGCACGCATGCAGGCAGGCACGCACGCACACACACACACACACACACACACACACACACACACACACACACACAGACTTATGCTAGCAAAGAAAACATGTATGTAGTCCAGAATCTCCTCCGTGGCAAGGTGCCAGGCGTGGACGGGATTCGCCCTGAGATGTTGAGGTCGGGGACAGTGCCTGTTGAGTGGCAGACCAGGGGGCTGAAAACGAGGATCAGACCGATTGTCGAACCTCAGATTCAGGAGAAATGGGAATTCTTTCCTGACCGTGGAACAATGGATCAGCTCTTTCCCCTTGCATGGTTGCTGGGGGTTCAAGGGAGCTTGCCCATCCAGTCTACTTGGGTTTTGTGGAATGAGAGAAGGCTTGCGACTGTGTCCCCCTGGGAGTCCTGGGAGTATGGGGTACCGGGCCATAGAGTTCTACAGGGATAAGTCCTAAAACCCGGAAATAAATTAGCATTTTTGCACTTCCTGTTCCTTATTCTCGAAGCCAATGGGTATTAGAATGGGTTTCTTGTTAGATGCCTGAAATTGGGTCTGTGATTAACAAAAACCTGAGAGATTTAAAAATGTTCACACCATAAACAGCCCGGGGTATTAAATGTCATCCGCCTTTACAGCCTTGTTTTGTTTATACTCAAGCTCATGCAAACTATTTTAACTCAAACTTTCCAACTTGTAGATTTATCAATTTATAGTATTTTACAATTGTAGTTCTGTTTGACTGCTGCAAAATCACATTCCATGTTTGAAGCTTAGTGGTGGTGATGTTGAAGTCATACGACCGTGGTGTAGTTTGTTCACATGTATAGCCTGACGTTAGCTTTTTACACATAGCGATTGTAGATCTTATCTTTCCGAAGAGCAACAGTAAGTATCATAAGCTTTTGTTTGCCACAGAGTTTATTTTCTGAATAATCCAAAATCCAATCGAAAATCCCTTTGGCTTTTTGTAGAGGGAACCAGGGTGATAGTAACTTCCGGGTTGGCCTCATCCTGCAGCATTTTATTGCTACGAGCCATTCAGATCTTATCCTCAGCACAAAATGCCGGTGGGAAATAATATTCCTGTGTCACCTTTCCCTTCATCAATTCTATTTTTCTCCAATTCTCCAGATGGGGGGTCTGCTCCCAGTATTAAGTCCGCCTGGCTGCAGCCTAATACCCAGTATCTGGTTATCCAGCTGAATAGTAAATTAACTCAAAAACAAAAGTATCAGCTGTACACAGAGTTCACTGGAGAACTAGCTGACGACTTGGCAGGCTTTTACAGGAGTGAATATGAAGAAGATGGAGTTCTAAAGTAAGTCCTCTATTTTGTGTCTGACAATATCTATATTTAGATTCATTTTCGTGAGCTAATTTCAAATCTCTACATTGTGTTCAACATGTTTTTCTCAGGATTGTTGCCACCTCTCAGATGCATCCCACTCATGCCAGAAAGACCTTTCCTTGTTTCGATGAGCCAGCCATGAAAGCTGTTTTCTATGTAACTCTCATCCACCCCCCTGGAACTGTAGCCCTGTCCAATGGCATGGAAAGTGGTCAGTACAGTCTACATGTATCAAAACAGAGTATTTGCATAAATTCACATTTAAAATGATCAATCATTATGTTGCAGGCAAATAGATATATCACTGCCTAAGAATACAACTACCCCTAATTCTATTTAAACACATTTTGTAGGCATAAATCATATCTTATATGATTACATGAGCCAAATAAAATTGATTGGTTGATTGATATGCTACAATTATCTCCACAGAGTTTTAAAAGTTCCATACCTAGCCATGCTCATTTCAGGCAGGCAACTCTTGGCTCCTAGACCTCCAAGGGCCCCCAAAGGCCAAGGTTTACGTTGCATAGTTTTTGGTAATTTAATGAAGCACATTTTGGGGTGAATAAGAAAAATCTATTTTCAAAATATCCAAAATGTCATTTTGCACAGGACCAGACAGAGCTGCTGTCTGAGAAATACAGACACAAACCATCCAGAAACATTTATAATTCTCCTAAAATGTATTCAACATGTAAACGTTCATGTACATCCCATTGCTATATGAATACATGTATTATTGTTTAGAGCTTGTTTAACTGTGTGTTTGTGTCTTTTAAGATATTGTTAACATCACTATTGATGGATTAGCTGTGACGCAGACCACATTTGAGCCCACCAAGACAATGTCCACCTATCTACTGGCCGTGGTCATCTCTGACTACACACACCTCAGTGCTACACAAGGAGACACTCTGGTAACTGTGACATTATCTTCCATTTTCATTACTTTAATGCAGTGGTTAAAATTAAACAGACCAGTTTCCCAGCAGACAATATGACCTGTAAAACACAGGTGTCGGAATACATTACAAGTTTTTGCATTACAGTGCAATAATTCCTGGAGCAGTGCCGTCATTTTTGTTATGAATCCCACCTCTGTTTTTCTCTTGTGACTAGTCAAAATGTCTGCTGTGAAAAAGGTCTATAAACCTGATAAATGTAGTAACAAAAAGAACAAAAATTTTAGTAAGGCTATCAAGATTCAGATTATTCTAAGTACAAGATGGATAGATGTCTGACAGAGATTAAAAGAAGAACTGATGATGCTCACTGAGAAAACATGTCGGTCAAGACCAACATATGAAGTTGGCAGTTCAGGTTTACTTCAACGTTTAACCTGCATTTGAACTAGCATACAGCAACTTCGGACAGTATAGTGGTCCAGCGTAAATGCAATTAATAAAATGCACCTTCTCAGGACCATGAATCGTATGCACTATCGTAGGTCTGACAGACAGAATAAAAGCAATGTAGTGATATTCAAAGACCAACATACAGCCACTGATTGGCTTGAGTAACGAAAGATCATTGGTCAGACATGGTGATGTCAGAAGTTTGAAAGGAATTTTGACAGTGTGGGAAAGCGGAAGTGATAGAGTACATTAGAGCTATAAAATAAGAGAAAACAGCAGGAAAATTCATGAGAAAGAAAAGTGACAGGAAGGAAAATCTTCCCTAATGAACATCAGCCAAAGCTTCATATTGTGATGTAATTATAACTGATTATCAAAGATATTGTTTATTCACCAAATATTTGATTAATGAAATATTTTATTTCTAAACACAAACATAAATCATTTGGAGGTGGTTTACTGACTATGTTGTTAATATACATGTATGTACTGTACATATTAATTAGTTTATTCTGTATGAAAATATCTACACTTCAGACTTTTAAAAACTTTTATGCATGATAACACATAATACACATAAGAGTTTGCTGTTGTGTGTCAGATCCGTATCTGGGCTCGCAGGACGGCCATTGAGCAGGGACAGGGAAACTATGCTCTCAATGTGACTGGACCTATCCTGGACTTCTTCCAGTTGTACTATAACATTTCCTACCCTCTGAGCAAGTCAGGTGAGCCTGCTTTTATAATCGTCTTTCGAGGGCCAAAGTGGGCATTTAAAATTATGGATTTTATTTATATTTTTTGCTTATTTTAGGTGGCTTATTTACGAAGGTCATAAACCAATACTGTTGTTTATGACCAAATACCTGCACAACTAATGACATTCCCATCAGCCTCAGTTGTACTTTCTGTTCAGCGCTAACTAGCAAATGCTAGCATGCTAACATGCTAAACTAAGTTGGTGAATATGGTACACATTTCTTCCTGCCAGCATGTCAACACCAGCATTGTGAGCATTTTAGCATGCTGACTATATGATTTAGCTCAAAGGACCACTATACCCATCAAGTAATACTTCACATAGCTGAGACAAGACAAAATATAGCAGCAGACAAAAACATCAGATCTGTGTGGAGAGAATAGAAGACCATGTTTTCCTCATGGTTTTCTGTTGTTTGGGGTTTGCTGCTGTGTACTTTTAATTATGTCATTCTGTTGCTTGCCTCTTCTTTTGCAATGGTTTGATGGCACCTCATTTATCTTGATTTGTGCAACTCCTAAAGTTAACGTAATGGTAGTGGATTGGAATGCGTATTAATTTACATTTTCTTTGATGGATTTCTCACAATTTGGTTAAAATGTGCACTACATTTGGATGGGAACCCTATGTTTAATGGTTATCTCATATTGTAAAAGACATCATCATAAGATCATAATTTGTCCAACCCCCTTTATAGAAATACAACAGCATTTCTCTCTATGAGCTCTCATATATTGTAAACATATTTTTCCTTGCTTTTCAAATATACATCACTGAGATTTCTGCTACCATCCCAGTACAACAGGGTTTATGGAATCCTGTTGCTTTGCTCTCCCTGCGTAGCTTGCTACTGTTGTGTTCTTATATTTGGAAATAGAGACGCATACAAAATCAATTTCAGAAAACTTCTCTTCATATTAACTGTATTTTTTCGATGATGATATGGTATGCAATACAAAAGTACTCAGCTGAGGACCGCCCCATTTCACTGTTCCACAGACCACATTTAAGTAGTTACTCTGTCTCACAGATCCTCAGAAGGGCCACGATCTCTTGTTTACAACATATTTTATACCCGCCGCCTTTTGAGTATAGTCTTCTCCCATTGGTTGGCTGGGGCCAGGTCCTATTGGCCCCTTGTTGGCACTTAGGCGTGTCCATGCCTCTCAGCGCTTCTCTGCTCCAATCAGATCTTCTGTCACCCTTTTCGGAGGTGTACTCTTCCGCTTCACAGTTTACAAATATTGCTTCTTATTTCACAATAGTTGGCCACTATACTATGCGTAGTCAGTTAATTCATTAACATTTTTCATATCACATTTAATACTTCTAAATAAGGACACAATAAGGCACATTGTAACAGCTTCTATATTCATTATTCACACACTACCACTAGAGGGAAGTGAGGAAATGTTTTTGTGATAAACCACATTCTTATAGTTGTGGTGCCGCTACTTTGAGTTCAGTTCCTTTAAACTGCTTTAAACCTGCTCCCTACAGATCAAATCGCTCTGCCAGACTTCTATTTTGGTGCAATGGAGAACTGGGGTTTGGTGACATACAGAGAAACCAACCTTCTCTATGACCCTGTGACCTCCTCCAACAGAAATAAAGAGACCACTGCCACCATCATTGCTCATGAACTAGCACACATGGTGAATATATCTTTTTTTATATTTATTTTGCATTGTGTCTATTGATTGATTTATTCAGTTAACAAATGGACTGATGTCGTCTGTGGTGCAGTGGTTTGGCAACCTGGTGACTCTGCGCTGGTGGAATGAGGTCTGGCTGAACGAGGGCTTTGCTTCATATGTGTCTTACCTGGGAGCAGACCATGCTGAGCCTGCATGGAACGTGGTGAGAACACAACCTTCTGTGCATTTGAATTTGACACTTGCTGCCCTCTTGACAATCAATATACTGTATACATTTATGTCATCAGCTTTGCACATCATATGAAATCTAAATACATTCATGTCTGTCTGCTTGCTCCAGAAAGACTTGATAATACTTGATGACCTCCACAGGGTGTTTGCAGTCGATGCATTAACCTCCTCTCATCCTCTGTCTTCTGAAGAAGACAGTATTATCCTGCCAGGCCAGATTAGTGAGCAGTTTGATACCATCTCATACAGCAAGGTACACAGAAATTAAAAAATATATATATTCTTACGCAAGGCCAGAAAATTTACTTTGAAAACCAGACATTTCAGCAACTGGAAAAGTAATCATTGAGTTACTGGTATTGTTCAACTACTGTACAACATATACTGTATATATTGTACTATACAATAGAAGTGTACTTATTGCCCATGTAAACTCATTGATTGGTAGATTGAGCCTATGCCTCTGTCTGTGGCTCCTCAGGGTGCAGCAGTGTTGAGGATGGTGTCCGATTTCCTCTCAGAGTCAGTCTTTGTCCAAGGACTCAGTGTATGTTTGTCTGTTTGCATAAAACCACAATATGTACATTTTGGTGTTGAGATGTATTACCCACTCATTCAGTCACATAGAAAAAGTAATTATGACAAGATGTTGAAAGAGATATTTTTCTTTTGTCTTCAGACATACCTCAAACACTTTGCCTACAGTAACACAGTAGGGAATGACCTGTGGAACCATCTACAAATGGTAAGATGGAAGATTCCTTTTATATTTCCAAAAAATATTACAATTTTACATATGTTTTACTACATTTAGCTTTCACTGCAACATGAGGTGCCTTGTAACACCATTGGTTTAGGCACAGAAGATTCAAATTGATGTTGATAACCTTATACCCGGAAAATATGCATTTCAACTTGAAGAAATAAACTACTGTGTAAAGTTTACATTTATATAATGGTTTGTATGACTTAGTCCTGAAACTTTGATTAATAATGTAATATTTGTTTTTATCTGTTTATCCTTTTTATTTGTTTTTAAGTATGGCTATTGACATCTATATAGGAGAGGTATCTTCACAAGCCATTTTTGGATTCTAACCACCACAGTTCAATCTACGTCTTTAATTCTTATTGTTTTTTATATATACATATGTGTAGGAAATTAACAAATAAAATAAATAAAAATAGATGCTTTCTGTCACATTTGTCAACAGGCGGCAAAAGCCAATAATATTTCACTTCCTTGTCCAGTTTGTGAAATCATGAACCGCTGGGTGCTCCAGATGGGCCTCCCTGTGGTTACCATAGATACTACCACAGGAAAGGTATGCCAGAAGCACTTCCTGCTGGATCGAGAGTCTAACATCACAGTCGAATCACCTTACAAGTACGCAACTCTACAGCATTTCACTGCAAAATATCTGCATAGATTATATTTTCTCTAAACGTATTAATCCCCCCTCATGACTTACTTCCCCTTTATTAAGTGACTCAAACTCACATTGTTATTAAATCCAGAATGCATAGATGTTGTAAAACAGATTTGATATATGTGGCAATAATGTCTTGTCTTCCTCTTGGCTTCTATGTTTATCTTCCACCTTAACTTACCTCAATCATGTATATAATATAATAATATTGTAATATTGTACCTCCCCTAGCTATGAGTGGCTGATTCCTGTTAGGTGGATGAAGAGCGGGGAGGTCCAGAGAGATATCTGGTGGCTGATGGAAAAAGAAGGTGTGTAAAAAAAATGCTAATTGTAAAACTGATAAATGGCAGTTGGTTACATAAGCAGTTTGCAAAATACTGTAACCTTTTTTACAGAGTTCTTCATTAATGTTTTTAAATAACTCTTTTATTAAAGCTATTGAATTCCTCGCTTTTTTACTTTTTTTCTCAGCGGTAAACTTGGAGATGAGTAAAGGTGGTTTGTGGGTTCTGGCCAACATCAATGTAACTGGATATTACCGGGTAAACTATGACCTTGGAAACTGGGAAAGCCTCTTCGCTCAGCTTGATTCAAAACACCAGGTAGACAGATTTTACTATCTGATGGAAGCAGGACCTTGGTTGTTAATGCTTTCTTTGTTTATTTCTTTGTTCTCCATTACTTTTTTGAATAATTTCAGCATGTATAATAATTGTTTGTATTTCATATCCTCTCTAACACATATAATCTGTTGTGTAGGTTATACCAGTGATTAACAGAGCCCAGCTTGTCGATGATGCTTTCAATTTGGCCAGGTACGTCAGCTTGGTTCAATAGTGTCTATGAGTTAGCATCCAAGTGAAACCAAGAAAAATACTTCTTACTACTTGTTAACATGGTGAATATCAATATCACAAATTACAAATTTACCACAGGGGGCTTTACAATCTGTACAGCATACGACACCCTCTGTCCTTAGACCCTTGCAGCGCACAAAGAAAAACTCCCCAAAACTCCAGGTGTCGCGAAGAATAATAGCAATAATAATAACAACAACTATAAAATATGACTAATAAAAGGAATAGCAAGTCAGTCTGTCTTGGTTTCTGCTTGTGCTCTCTTCAATGCATTGTTCACATGTCCTCATAAAGCTCAGATATTCAGGTGGATATTCATAGCTTTAAGTCTTGCTTCTGTGACAGCAATATCAGTGTCAGTAGCCAGGCGTTTCAAGTGAGTTCTTCTTTTTCTAAATTTAACTTTTTGTCAAATGAGGCAGCACGTGCAAGCAACTCTGCTTTCTTGGCCTCCGCTTCTCTGCGACTTGAGGAGCTAGTATATGCTTTGTTGCCTTTGGATGCAACTGAAGCGTTCTCATTTTTCCTCTCCATTTCATGAGGCTGCATTACATTTTCTCCAGAAAGAGCATTTACAATCCATCCACCTTTCTTTTGAAATCTTTACGATGACCATGTAAATACCAATATTTATGAGCACTCTCCTTTTCATAATCAGGCAATAATTATTGTACTGACTGATGCAGTTTTCTCTTGCACGCTCTGACTGAACATCTTTCGATCCTTGTACCTGTTCTTCTGCCATACTAACAGGTTACACAATACAGTTATTTTCAAACATCATCATCTTCTTTCGTGATTTTTCCGATCTCACATTCCATTTCTTTCCGTAGTTAATTCTTTATTTACTTCCCTTCCAATATCTTGCACGTTAAAGAGTTTTTCATATACATTTAAATTACAGCTTCCTTCTTTTAATCCATTAAGCCATATTTCTATATGTGTGTGTGTGTGTGTCTGTGTGTGTGTGTGTACGTGTGTGTCAAACTATGCTAAAAAAAACAAAAATAAATGATATGCGGCGGCAACCCAAAGTAAAGAAAAAAGATACATTTAAACTTTCACTTGTTTAGTAACTTATTTAATCTTATGAAAAAATGTTCTGCTCTTGGCATCCTGAAAGTTCATGCACTATGCACAGCTGCTATTAATGACCATGATGCCATCTATGGGTGCCACATTAAAAACAATTCAATGCCACGGTTGGCCACATGGGGGCGGGGCATATATACCAGCCACACAGTCTAATTCATTATATTAAAGGAGTTTAACTTTCCTTTTAATACTTGGCTCCTCTAACAACTATTTAAAAAAAAAAAAAATAATATATATAGCCCCTCCGAGAACCATCACCTTACCGTGGTGGAGGGGTTTGG
>CALSBV010000422.1:8133878-8174989 GCA_943590825.1 Bovichtus diacanthus
CCCGACCCCGGATAAGCGGTTGAAGATGGATGGATGGATGGAATAATAATATATACAACTATATAATAATAATAATAATAATAATAATAATGACATCTCTAAGAATATGAGTAATAATAATAATAGTAGTAGCAGTAGGCGTCAAGCAGAAACCATGGCAACCTGCAAGACAAAAGAGCACAAAAACTCTGGGGAGAACGAGTAAGTAACATGCATGTATGGGACATGAAATATGATCTTGTTTCGTAGTTCTTGTTAGTACACGTGCCGGCATTCTGGATCAACAGGACAGTCTTCATGGAATTATTGGGACAGTCAAACATAGAAAGGTTAATTTTTTATGCATCATCAAATGTATTCATTGTAACAAAATAAATTAACCTTGGTTCAGAAGGCAAGCAAGGGTCAGAATCAGGAGATTAAGCAGCACAGGCAAACAAATCTGACAAAGGACAGGCCTGGGATTTAATAATCTAAAGGCCTTTTCCGACCTGAAAGTCCAAACTAAAAAGATTAGCGTTTTTGTTAAATTGTATATATTTGATCTGGTAAGTTTTGGTTTCACCATTGCAATTATACGAGCACACTAAAAAACTATACATCATCTACAACCTTGCTATTGAATGGACCAGGACTCATGTGCCGACTCCTCTTCTTCATTTTCAATAGCCGCATTAGTTTATTAATCTGATTGGCGTGTGCTTTTTTGTTTTTTTTCTTCAATGGAGATTTAAGCGTGGAAAGCACATCAAACCTTAACAGCACAGGGTCTCACCTGCAGTTGCTCCAGCTCCATTGCTTATGCCTTGACTCTCTGCAATCTTTTTCCTGTTTCACTGTTGATTCCACTTCCCACACAAAATTTTGTGAATCATAATTTTTTTCTTCAAGCCTAAACCATAATCCTTCACCAAACCTAACCAAACTTTTTTTGTCTAAACCTTACTAATCCTTAATAAATTGGGCTGTCAAACCATAATTCATATTTATTTTCCAACAGTGATTTGTAATGGTTTTGGAAGGCAAAGACAAAAGATCTTGTTCTGCCGATAGGGACGTCGGATCAGAGAACGTTATTCTGTGTGTTGTTCTAAAGGTCGGGGGGGGTGTCTATTTTGTGATTTAATGTCGAGGACTTATTGCTTTTGTCCAACATTTTAGCCCTTGATGAAAGATTATGGATTGCCAAAAATTGAAAGGGGTCATCCTCTGGAGAGTATTAGTGTTTCATATTTCTTTTGTATAAACTGAACATTTTTCCGTCAAATTGAGACCGAATGTAATGTTAAAAGAAAGTTTTCTGTTGACCAAAATTCTGGACCAACAGAACAACTGACATTGCCATTGATAGACCAAAGTACATAAAAACACATGCACTCTTCGTCCTTAGGGTCAGTTCACTCAACTACTAAAACAAAACAATAAAAAACAGATTCACCTCCGTTGTATTGGGGTGGAGGCGGAATTCTCACTGATTGATATCCCAACTTAATATTAAATAAACTAAAATAAGTGTATTTCTTTTCTCTGCAGGGCTCAGATGCTCTCAAATACTCTTGCTCTGAACTCAACTCTCTATCTGTCTGTGGAGAGAGAATACATGCCCTGGCAGTCTGCTCTGGATAATCTGGACTATTACTACCTCATGCTGGACCGTACTGAAGTCTATCAGCCTATGCAGGTACACTATATTATCTGTCTACATCGTGGACAAAGATTTTTCAAAATTGGCTAATGTAGGATTTTAGTACTTCTAAGCAAAAGCACCTCTTGGACCCTCGAAATAGCTCACTTATAAGATGTTCATTTACACAATCATGGTTAGTCTTTATGCCCCTTTAGGAGGGAAAGCATGTTCTATAGATAAACCAGCATCCTATACTCACAACTCTGTAATACTTCTAGGACTACATGAAGAAGCTGGTGACTCCCCTCTTCCTGTACTTCAAAAGAATGACATTAGACTGGACTCGTGTTCCTGACAGACACACTGACCAGTGAGTATACTCACCTGGATATAAGTGGATAAAAACTGGATAAAAGTATATACATGTATATGTATATACTATGTTATATGTACATGTATATATTATTTACTTTAAGGTCAAGATAAAGTATATATTTATACTGTATATAATATATAAGATAATATAAAATGATAAGATCAGCACATTAAAAAAGCACTAATGGCTAATTTGCGGATCTGGAGCGAGCCATAGCGAGTTTTGTAAAAGCAATGAAACATTCAGTATTTAACCAGAAGCTACATGTTGGATGTAGGCAAAGGGCCATCTCCAAAGGATCCCATTCGATCAAAACATACTTTCTTTTTTTTACCAGATATTAATTTCAATGTTTGGTTTTTATATATGCATGGGATATTTATCTGCAATTTTCCTGTAATGGCTTCAAAATGTTTCTACCTGTAGGTATAACCAGGTGAATGCCCTCCGTATGGCCTGTAGGACTGGAGTAACAGAATGCCAAAATCTGACCATCACATGGTTCAAACAATGGATGGAGAACCCTCAACACAATTTGTTGGTATATTTTATACATCATTTGATCATGCCCCTTTTTTTTTTTTAGGTTAATCAATTAGTTAACCCAACTCTTTTGTCAGGATCGATCCTAACCTGCGATCAGCAGTGTACTGCAGTGCCATGGAAGCAGGTGATGAGGCAGAGTGGGAGTTTGGCTGGTCACAGTTCAAGAATGCTACCATAGCCAGCGAGGCCAGCAAACTTATGTCTGCACTGGCCTGTACCAACAAGACACAACTGCTGCAAAGGTGTGTATCCTTCCATCTTTTTTCAAAGATGAGGAGGGTAATGTAGTGATGTAATACTGAAGTTGAAAATATCTGCTGAGTTCCACAAGCTCCCTTACCTTCTTTAGAATAATAATTAAACAAACAAATATGAGAAGAAAATAAATATTCTACAGAGAAATACCACCTTCTGAATTTAAGTTTCTCTTTTTAACTGAACTAACACCAGTTTAATTGCCTTGTTAACGCATCATAAAAACACACATCATTCAAATCCAAAAGAAACTAAATAAAACTCACCAAAACCATCTTGGTTAGTCCACTTTCCACTGTTCCAACAATCATCTACTCTGGTTTGGTCAAAATAAAACCTTAATTCACGAGTTAGATGGGAAAATATGCTATATTTCCCCGCTGTCTTAAATTAGCTCAATAAAATGAAAAGAAGCTTCCCAAAAAAAACAACTGCTGATGTACCCAGCCAATAGTGTTGTCACATTAATTTGAAGTTCATCTTGTCTGATTCCTGATCCTCTGCTCTACCTTCTGCCTGTCCCCTACTGGTTCGTCTGTTTGGACTTTGGTACTTACCTCTGCTGATTATCTGTCCTACCCTGTACCTGCCAAGCTCTCATTAAACATCATTACTAACTGTTCCTGGAATCCTGTGTGCTGCATTTAAATTGAAACACAACCCGTGACATAACAATCTGGACAATTATGGACCCAGCGCACACCACTTCACCACAGTCCCGCCTCGAGATGGTTGAGGGTGTCCTCCAACAGCATGAGACGCTGCTGGCCACCGTAGCTGTTGAGGTACGCCAGTCGGCATCAGGCACCATGGTCCAGCAGCTAGCAGCAGCCCTGATCCAGCCGGCAGTTCCAGCACCTTCTCCTGCTTTACTGCCACATGCTCCAGTACCTGCACTGCCAGGAGTTGTACCAGACCAAGCAGCGCTACGCTGGAGATCCTGAGGGCTGCAGCCAATTTACCACAAACGGTTCCAACCTGCTTATCCTTCCTATCTTTTTCTGCGGAGCTACGCAAGGTTTTCAGCGTGGTTTCTATGAGCCGGAGGACTAATGAGTCTTCCGCATTCCTTCTGGGGTTAGTGGCTTATGTTAAGGACAGACTGGTTCCCTTTGATTTGCCTTCCTCTCTGGATGGATTAATGGATTTGGATGGCAGACCTGTGACAGGATGAGTTCTACCCCAATTAATCCAATTGAGGTAGAACTCATCCTGTCATAGGTCTGCCAGAAGCAAGCCGGCGCACCCCAGCAGTCCGTTCCGGTCCTGCTTCTGACCTGTCAGCGGTGCCAGCTGAATACCACGACTTTCAGGAGGTGTTCAGCAAGGCCAAGGCAACATCCCTCCCTCCGCATCATTCATACAACTGCGCCATTGACCTGCCATTGGAGAAAGATATCAATGACTCTCTGGCCACTGGGATCATCCGCCTCTCTTCTTTACCTGCTGGTGCAGGTTTCTTCTTTGTGGAGAAGAAGGACAAGTCGCTGAGGCCATGCATCGACTACAGGGGCCTTAACGACATCACAGTTAAGAACCGAATTTTGAATTTTTATGTGTACACTGATGATACACAGCTGTATGTACCCCTTAAACCTGGTGACACCGTTAAAGTAGTGCAACTCTTCCGCTGTTCCAAAACTTAGTTGTTTATCATCCAATAGAAGTATGAGAGAAATCTAGGGGTTATATTTGACTCAAATCTTATGACCAAGTATCCAAGCTGTGCAGATGTTGGACAGGCCTTGACAAACTCTTGGGTGTCCTCCTCAAGGGTGGCCCACCAGAACCTCTGCTGCAGGACATCCCTGATACGCTGGATCTCGGGGTGGTCGTGAGTCTGGAGCTGTGAGCCCATTAAAGGACATCAGACTGGTCTGAGGGACAAACAGGCGGTCAGGAGGTCAGGATCACCAAATTGGATCTACGCAACGCCTACCACTTGGCCCGGATCTGGGAGGGTGATGAGTTAAAGACAACCTTCAACACCACCATGGGATACAATGAATATTTGGTGATGCCTTTCGGCCTCACAAACTCCCCAGCCGTGTTCAAGGCCTTGGTCAATGACGTGCTAAGGGACATGTTAAATAAGCACATTTTTGTCTATCTGGATAATCCCCTAAACTTCTTCAAGACCAAGGAGGAGCATATGCATCATGTCCAGGCGTCCTTCAGCGGCTCCTGGAGAACTCTTTGTTTGTCAAGACTGAAAGTGTGAGTTCCAGAACTCATCTCTCTCCTTCCTGGGGTACATCGTGGAACAGGGGAGCATGCAGATGGACACCGCCAAGGTGTCAGCAGTTACGTCGTGGCCTGTCCCTGACTCACATAAACAGCTGGAATGGTTCCTGGGCTTCACAAATTTCTTCCAGAGGTCCATCCGCGGCTACAGCACTATGGCTGCCCCTCTCACGACCCTTACCTCATCCAATGTGCTGTTCCGGTGGTCATCCTCGGCTGAGGAGGTCTTCAAGAACCTCAAATTGATTTTGATAAGTTGGAAGCTTTGCAATAGTCCTAAAACAATTTAAACTCAATAGGTTGAGGGAGGGCTTTTTCAGCTGCTTAAAACTAAATGGGAATGTGCCAGTGGAAAGATCAGTTAAAAATGGAAAGAATGTAACTGTCATGCCTGTCTCTTTTGTTCTCACAGGTATCTGTCTTATACCTTAAACTCAGCTATGATCCGTAAGCAGGACGTTACGTCGGTCATCACATCCATCGCCAGCAACAGAGTGGGACAGAGTTTGGCGTGGGATTTTGTCAGGGAACAGTGGGAATACATGTTCACAGAGTGAGTATTACACTCATGTGGATGAATAGGTGAATTCATGTGTATCAGTCTAGTAAGGAAGCCGATCAAATTGACAACCTTTTGCAATCTTTTTAGTGTGAAAAAGGTCATTCATTTGTTAGACAAAAAGGTTATTTGTTGAAGAACAAATAAATAATAAAATAAAATAAATAAATAAATGCAAAGGAAATTGATAGTCCACAGAGGGGGAAGGTGTGTGTGTGTGTGTGTGTGTGTGTGTGTGCGTGTGTGTGTGTGTGTGTGTGGGGGGGGGGGGGGGTCAACAAAACATCGAACTCAAACACATGAGACCACCATTCTGCAGTCAACATTGGTTTCTTGTATCCACGACCCTAACTCCCTAAACTTAAAATACAATAAATATGACAAATTACAACTAAAATATAAACAGATTAACATACTGTAGTTGGCTTTTTTTAGTAACTGATGGCTCTGATGATTGATGAATTTAACTATTTATTTGGAGCAGGTGTCTTGGAATTACACATTGAACCTTAACAAAGCTTAGTTGTGTATGCTTATAATCCAAATAAGATGGACAGTATGGCATTCAACACGGCACACTACAAACAGACATGCAAATACGCAAATGACCTTCAATGAATGCAGATGAGAAAATAAACTAAACATGATCGTAAGACCTCACTCCTCTCAAAGGACACTTTCTCTGAAAGGGGAGATGCTGGTTGTAATAATTTGTAACAATATTCAAAGCCTCTTCATAAAAGCATAACTTAATTTGCTAAATATTTTCTCAAATGCATTTGTTAGTCAGACTCCAAAACTAAACTGTGACAGACAAATATTTTTATATTAATCAAAGTCAATAATCAGATTATCATCATTCATTCAACTAAAGGTTATTATCGCTCCACACTGAACTCCTTCAGTGTGGACACTAACTCCTTGTTTTAGCCTGTTCAAGCTAAAACAAGGAGTTAGCTGTTCTTTAAATCAAGATTAGTTCTAGTTTGAGTTTAATTGATATTTTTTTCAGATATGGCGTGGGCTCTTTCTCCTTTGCCTCTCTGATCATTGGGGTCACTGCAAGGTTCTCTACGCCTGCTGAACTGCAAGAGGTATGTACTAGTTAAGTAATTCCTAGTTAACTTATAAACGTCAAAGTGTTGTCTGAACTGTTTCTTGTGTTTCCACTGCAAGCTGGATATGTTTTTGGAGAAACACAGTGAAGTAGGGTTTGGATCTGCCACACTGGCTGTGAAACAGGCCCGGGAGAGGACCAGGGCGAACATCAAATGGCTGCAAGAGAACAAACAGGAGATCTGGGACTGGTTCAACAGTCAGAGTGGACTCTAGATTTAACAAAGGCATAGCGAGACAGCTGGGAGCTGTGACTCATCTCTCATATGAAAAGTGCTTTTATGTTTTTGTTCTGAACTAAAAGACCAATAAATGCAACAAATGAGACTCAAGTATTGATAAAAGCTCCTGATGAAAAACATCCAGAGTTTAGAGGAATTAGGTAAGAAGGACAAAAATAAATAATACTATAAAAAAAAACAAAATACAGTTGGATTAAAAAAGCTACTATTACAATATTTGCGTGCCACTTGAGAAATCATGTTTCTGTAGTATAAGTAAGGTTTTGAGCACTTGTGTGCAACTTTTTCCATGCTATGTTGAACAAATAAAAAATAAAAAAATAATGTCGTGTAACATCCTGCCATGTGTGTTCATTTGTTATGTATCAGGTTTATGTTGTATATTTAATGTTTAGATTATAATTTAGATTTATGTTTAGCCAGGTCTCATTGTTCACTTAAGTTACAGTCACTCATGTCTTGTAATGTACTGTCTGTCATTGCACTTCCTGTTTTATTTTGTACTTACCTTTCCCTCTCTTCAGAGCACTTCCTGCCCTTGTGTGTTTCCCACCTGTGAGATTGTCAGCCCCCTCTTGATTGTGTCCCATCACCTCTGGTATATGTCGTCTTCGTCTCCCTTTGTCCTGTGCCAGTTCGTCTGTGTCTTATGTCGTCAAGAGAGCCAGCGTTTACCAGCATTGTTACCATAGTCAAGTTTAGTTTTGTTTTGCTACTTTCTTTTTTCTACGTTTTTCCTCCAAGAGTGATTTTTTGTTGTACTTTGTTGTTCTTAGTAAAAACCTTTTTGATTTTTTGAAAACTTTGTCCTGAGTCATGCATTTAAGTTCCAGCCTTTGTGTCACGTCCTTAACATGCAACTATGAGTAATAGATATATCTCCATGAAATGCTCATGCTCTATTTGAAACCAAACTCTGCATTATGTATGCTTTCTGTCAACAAATATGATTGTTATTGATCATAATGCAATTAATCACAAATTGCAATCATTTGTTTATAATATTGTAAGCTACAAAGTCCGGGAAAGCAATGTAGGTTTAAGGGCTAACTACTTACAGCTCTGCTATGATAACATTGTACTCTCTAAAGTACAATGCTGAGATCTGGGAACATGGAGACATTGCTAAAAAAAAAAGTTCTGATGGGTCAAGAAACACAAGCAGTCAGCTTTACAGTTTGGAAACAAATTAAAAAATGGTACTTGTTGTATCCGTTATGAACATCTATACAGTTAACATAACATACAGTTAAGTTTCAGACTAGCGCTCTTAGACTAAATAACACCGACCAATTTTATAGATCTAAACCACAGAGCAATAACCATGATCAGTGAAGGAGGTGTTGTGTTCCACTTGGGGTTTTTGATTCAATATGTGTACATATATATATATATATATATATATATTAGAAACAAGGCTATACAAATGTTAGTGGATTGATGAACTCATTTTATTGGTCTGATTTGCCACAGCCACAAATACACAGAGTAACAAACAGAAATTAAATCAAACAATAAAACATTTTGCACTGAAGGAATTCCCCTCCATCATTGAAAAGGAAGATAATGATTTAAATTCAAACACAGAACAAATGTGGCTTTTTATCTCTGCTGAACACCAATGTGAGACACATACAACAGGTCCAAATAATATATAAGTATGAATTAATAAAAAGGTACACTATTCATTAAGCCTATTCATAAGCCATTTTCAGTTTTTATCGGAACCATGGTACTGTACTGTACATCCTCACACTTAGAAAGTGCACTGCAAAAAAAGCTTACGTCAAAATCGAAACAGCATCCAATCTTGAAACTCTGGGATGGTTGTTAAAGCGCAAGAGGACATAATCTGTCCTCAACTGGGGCAGAAGAGGAAAACTCACAGAGTGCAAATGCCTTCGTGTGGCACTTTAGTTTTACACAGGGGCAACTTTGAAGTTACCAGCAGTTACAAACTCCTGTTTAGGTAAGCTGGGTCCTACCATTACTTGTCCTCTATACTTTAGATTAAATGAGAGACTTTTATTTAAGAAAATAACATACTTACAATAAAGAAAGGAGTAAAGTGTTATGTAAATTAAACAACATCTTCATTATTATACCCATGCCATCAACTTAAATTAAAGGGACTTGTTGATATTTTGAATTGTATCTAGGTTTCCAAGAACTGCATGTCACTGAGGTTTAACCTTGACATTACAACATGCTAAAAGGTGCCAGTATACAGTATAGTGCCAGACAAAGGAACAGTCTAAATCAAACGAGTTTCTCATCCTGCATTGAGACACAGTAAGCATGTTCAGCTTTGAGGTAACGCCAAAGTAATGCAAAGACAAGCAGGGGAAGGTAGATGTTAAGATCTGCCTCATCTGGTCAGTACACTTCATCCTCAGTTCAAACAAAAATAGTCTCTTTGGAAGACATCAAACACAGACAAGCAGTAGCGGCTCACTGTTGACACCATATCAGATGTGTCATGAGCACAGTGTTCATCCAACCAGTGATCATTTATATCTGTGTCAAAGTGCTGCTCTTACTGTCTTTTAGTGATAAAAAAAACAACATAATCTAGACGCAGACTATTTTAAATTTACACATTTTGTTTAAGACACATTAAAACACAGCCAAGTGAAAATATTAGACACACATGCAGTCAATTACACAACCAGTTGCAGCACAAAACCCTCTGTAATAAATACATATCGAACATCAAACTGTACAAGAAGAATAAAGCAACAAATCCGAGCCGTTTTTCTTTTTTGGACAGAACTAGATTAGCAATTTCCCAAGTCTTTGGGGCTTAATATGAACCTCACCTCTCTGTACTAGAGACACAGACAGGAAAGTGATATCATGTTATAAATTAAAGAGGCTGCAGCAATAAATAAGGAAGGTAGTGTGTGGTCCCACGGCAGGATTTCTACTGTATGTGCAAACAGGAAGACCAAGTAAATTGTGGCTTTCAGTTTCTTCAAAGCAATGGTGCAGTAAACGGTTTACACCCAAAACAAGTGAGTGGAGTGGAGTGGAAAAATGAGAAGGAAGGTGAAAATAATTGTAGTGTAAGGTGAATAAAAAGGAGAGAGAATTAGAGCAACATTCACACACTCAAGAAATCTAACAGGGCCTTGTCTATACATTGCTGTCATCAAAACCAGAACATAGACCCATCCAAAACTCCAGGTCAGACAGAGACAGAAAGGTAAATGTACACAGTTTTACTCAGATATACTGCATGTTCTTTGTGTTAATCAAGTTCTTTCCCTTAACTGGCAGGTGTATATTTTTATTAAAAAAAAATGAAATTACCAAAAAGAAAAAATCCAAGTTTTGTTTATTTAATTAGTGTTCTCCAGGGGATGTGAATTTGGTGCAGACTGTAATTTGATTGGTACAATATCTGTGTGAGTGGGAACTAAAAGTTTGTAAAATCACTTAAAATTCCAACAGCCACACAGGCAGTCACCGAGCTCAGGGAAACTCCCTGCTTTACTCTGTGGCGTGATTCAAATCTTTGGTATTGTAGCAACAAGGTTACAGAACCAATTATTGCTGTCAATTGTGACAGTCCGGCCATTTGTCACAGCTAACGCTGGTTACACCCACTCTTTTCTAGAATGCAGGATGAACACAACACTCAGAGCTACTAATGACTCAGCAGGTGTTGAAATAATATGAACAAAAAGTAACGTCTCGTGGGAATTAGTTCTAACGTTAGCAAGTTAGGCTAACTCACTTCCACTTTCGCTGAGGAATATACATTAAACGTAACAGCACAATGGGTGCTCCCAAATTGGTGAAAAAATTAAAAAAAAACATTAAACACCCTCCCAGAGGCTTGAAGCTTAGACACTGTTGCCGCAAAAATGTACAAAAAAGGTTTTAGGTTTTATCCTCTTTTGAAAAGATGGCACAATATCTGCAGTATAATTTGTTTAGTCTCCTAAGAACCTAGACTTTAAACATAACTTTCCCACATTTACCAAATCATTAGAAAATGTATCCTTTCTCAAACTCATAAGATATGACGAAGAACAATATGTAACAGTAAAAGACATTTGTTAATCATTAGTTGGTCACATCTGTAAATGACAACATTGCAGGTACGATGTTTTCAAGTATGAGAAGTGCACAAAGTAGATGGGAACTTTAACCTTTGAGTACTCCAAATTTCAACAACCCTCTCACAATTTTAAAAAGCAGGTGGTTATTTGCTAAAATTGCTGAAAAGCCTTAAAAAAGTGCCACAGAAAACATTTGGCCCAGAATCTGACAGCAGTCCATATCATGCATGGAACTACTGGTAGAAGGACAAGAAGCAGAGGATATAATAGCCAGTTAGATGATCTGATTTAAGCCTCAAGTTGGATTTACACAAAAATAACATTATTCTTCATTCACATCATCATCATGTGGTAAGTAATGGATTTATTGCATCATTAAAGGCTCACAATCTCTTGAATGGAAGTAAATATGTTTTCTCAGTTGCCAGTTAAACACTGACACTTGTGTCCAGCTGAACCCCTCTACCTGCCTTCATTAGTGGAAAGATCACACACCCTCTCCAAAGCCTGTAGAAAATCAAAATGGTTGATATGGAGAGTTTGGCATTTTACATTTATTAGGTATAAGCTATTTCCAATTTCCATTTCTTTCAAATGCAGTTCAAAAAGCTTCCAACATTAAGCACATACAGTATATTTTGGCCTCTCCCTCCGCTTATAACTCCCATACCCTGGATCTCACATGACCTCACTGGAGGATCTTATCGCGTGTGTCGGGTAGTTTGAGGGCCACCAGGCCACCACATACTAGCGCAGTGAAGGACAGCAGGATGGGGATGACTTTGGTGATGCCCACAAAGCTGGTGAATATGGAGCTGCCGAGCACTGCCGCCAGCTTACACAGAGCGTTCAGCACGCCAAATGCTGTGGCCCTAAGAGACAGACATGACATGACCACTGTATTGAACATTTTTCGTCAGGTTGACAAGGTTTGTACGATGAATGTGTCCACTAAAACAGAATTGTTCATTGTAACTTTTACTGTAGCTTCCTCTAAAGATAACAATATAAACACAGCTGTAACAACAAAGTGTGGTACCTTTTAGAAGTAGGGTACAGCTCCACAGTCACCACCTCAATGCCATTCCATGCAGCGACACTGACGCCACAGAACAGACACTGCAAGGCAATGATCGCTGATTGGCTGAAGCTCAGAAACAGGAAGAAGGTACAACCTGCTGAAATGAGCATGGAACCACCTGAGGAGATCACAGAATCCCTATATTAACTTATGTAGAGTCTCAATGTATGTTTTTCAACAGAATACTTATTTTCTGTTCATTTTTATGGACTGATGCAAAAAATAAGCATACGCCAGCTAACAAGAATTTAAGCTGCAACAACCACCATTACTGAACAGACAAAGAAAGCAAACCTAACTAAAAAGCCTGACAGCTGATCTGTGGGAGGTGCAATACAGCAACACAACAGCAGTGTGCTATACTCTTAGTACCAACGATGAACACCCAAACAGACTGAAACCCATCTCCACCAGGGAGAGAACAAACAGATGAGAATTTGGCAATTATAATACTTAACAATAATTATTAGATATTTAGTCATCACTCTCGAATTGTGATGTAAAAGGTTATACTTTTGATGTCTGAATTTTGACTTATTTTGACTTTTCATTTCATGAATTTCTTTTTTTCTTCTTCTGGTGGATATGGCTGGTTAAACAGTTGGGTATTGGATGCAAGGATTTTGCTGAGAACATAACTCCCTTATAACTCCAGAGGTAATTATATAAAAAGCTAAATTAAACCAAAACACAAGAAATCCCTCATCCTGGCATTTCTCCTTCTTGGACATTTACTATAACAGTCAAAAGAGTAAACTGCTTGAAACTAAGTTCGTCAGATTTATTGATGCTTCAAATGGCATTATCGTATGAAAATGAATAATTTGATATGTGTACGCAGTGTCAGGGTGTGAGGGTTAATAGTGGTTGAAATTGGTCATGTTAGTAGTCTCGACAACTATCCTCTGTATGCGTGTCTGATGTGCAATCTGACAGACAGCTAAAAACTATGCACTGAGAGGCTTGAATAGTTACTCTGGCAAAGAAGTGAAGTTGACTGTCAAATTAAATAAAACTTCTCCAAGGCTTTACAAGATCCGATAGAGGCAGATTCGAAGGGCAATGCTCCAGCATTTATTTAGCAGAAAGATGGCCGAAATGAACTATAACCGGGTCAGATGTTTGAATTAACCAATGGTAAAACGAGGAAGAGACGGTTTCCTGAAATGGCTTTATTCTAAAACTGCACCAGGAATATCCAGTACAAAGTGTTAAATTGACCACACATGTTCTGTGATAGGGGGTGAACTGTCCTTTGTGAGTTTGAGCATTACTTCAAACTCTGTGTTAATTTTCTTTCTGAGAATATAGGGCAGCACCGGGCAATGTGTTTTGACTCATTTGGCTCAATTACAAGTTATGCAAGAAGTCTAAAAAGGATAGTTCAACCCTCACTCTTTCTAATAGCCTGGCCTGCTCAATGTGCAAATCTATGGTGTATCTACACACAGATACTGTACATACAGGCCTGGCCATCACATTGTAATATCACACTTGGAAGGCTGGTCATACTATATGTCAAATTAAAAACTTCAACATTCATCAGTAACGGGTAACACACTTCCAAAAATCACCTATGATCTTGACCCTGCCAATCTTTTCCATGAAGAGGGCAGAGATGATATTGCCTGGCAACACAGCCAGACTGCCCAGGAAGCTGACCAGGTATATGAGAACGTCGTTCTCCTCAACAGTGTCCAGATGACAGCCAAATTTGTTGAGCTCAAAGGTCGTGTTCTCCATCTTACAGTCAATGAACTTCTCCGCCCACAGGTCTACAAAGAAAAAGAAGACCATGACACATAAAATGGAACTTATGGAAGATTCAGTGAAACATCTGTAAAGGTTTTGTTTAATTCAAATTTCGTTTGAAACTTTTATTTTCATTAAAGGTACAATGTGTATTTCTGAGCCACCAGCTCCAAAGAAATAGGAGGATTTCACCTCTACTGCTGGGCCCATACAATCTGAATTCATCAATCACCAGAACCATCAGTTATTAAAAAACAACTATAGTGTGTTAACCTGTTTGTATTTCAGTTGTAGTAGTTTGTCATATTTATTGTATTCTAAGTGTTGGAGTATTCTAATGTATTCTTTATATTGTGTATTGTATCTCTCTCTTCTAGTGTTGATATATTTACTGTGTATTTTTTACTCCTGTGTCAGTCTGTCTGTCAGTTCATTAGAGCAGACTGCTGTATCTCTGAGAATCTAAATATCTCTGTTATCTTCTAATCTCCACATGGATCTTAGATATCTGTGTTTCCTGTGTCCCTGGGGCTGTACGCTCCGTGTAACGTTGTGTTCTGATAGTTTGTATGTTGGCTTGGGTCCAGGCGGCAGAGAGGTTTTTTGTTTCGTCTACCACGCCAATATAATACTGCTTCCCGGGAGGGGAGCGTACAGCGGCTCCGGCGGCTCAGATTCAGCCGGCGAATATCCCAGCACCAGTAGTCACAGCGGGCTGATGGAGTTCTGGGTCTAACCTGTGCAACGGCAGCAGCAGAAAGTTTGACAATCCAGTAGGAAGTCTGCTGAATCAGAGCTATCTGCTGACTGCTAACAGAAGAGCTGTCCGTCTCCCAGCCACTGTACTCCCAGAGGAGCAGCCTCCTGTCTTTTACTATAAAAAGTGGTTTAACGAAAAGCTACTATCTGTGCCATACAACAATATCTATATTCAGATCTGTATTTGGATTATATCGAAAGTGAACACGAAATAAACTGAAGGTTATTAGAAAAGGTGTAGTCTACATAATTTTCCGCATTAAATTGTTTTCGACTGCCATTTATTCTCCTCTAGAAGTTATGCCGACAACAAAAATAATATAATATTTTAAACATGTAGCCTAACTGAATTAATCAAATAATAAAACTGAATTTACTCCACATTCAAACTAAAACAATTAGACTAAACTGAGGCTAAATACAAAATGTTTAACTGTTTGAGTTGAGGGAGAAAAAAAGTACAGGAGTGTCAAAGCTCTGTGCATCAAGTTTCCAAGTTTTGAATTAACAACAGAAGTCTGGAGGTTGTCAATAAAAAGACGTCAACCTGGATAAGGCATGGTCTGCGGTAGAGCCAATAACATACAAGATTGTGTCATCAGCATAAAAACTGATATCACAAAGGTTAATTGGAAAATACATATTATTTATGTAGAGTCATTTTCAGGGGGTCTAATATTTATCATTGTGGGTCACCTTTATCAACCACACAGAGACTTGAATGAATGAAACCATTGCCAACAATGGTCGGAACCAGAAAAATAATATTTGAGCCAACTGTAAGCAGAATCATCAAAACAAGACGAGAAGTACCTTATTTTACTTAATTTTTTAAATGTTATTACCTTATTAATACATTTATTGTAGGCTAGATTGACACAATTGCATCAACAGCATAGCATCTTTATAAATTAGGGATAACAAGTATTGTGACCTTGCAATGCAGTACTGACAATATGACGTATGACACGTCTAATATAGAAACATCATATCATATGTAATATTGAGTAGAATGTGGGCATTGCAAATACTTATTTTAATAGTTTTAAAATATCTGGTTATGCCCTACAAATAGCACAATGGTACCTGAAAATGATGGCTCGCATTCGGCCCACTTATTTCCCACCTTGGCCCCCTTGGAAACCCACTTAGAGACAAACAAGGCAAAGATAGGCCAGTTAACACAGGTTTTGGTTCAAGTGTGCTCCATGTAACCCCACACTGGATAGTGATGGGCTGGCATTTCGTCCTGTGAGTAAAGCTTTTGATTTAACCTACCGAACATTAACCTCTAACCTGCATTCCCTTTTTTTTCGGTACCGGAGCTGTAATTCCTCTTTGCCCCTGCTCCGGCTCAACCTACCTGTGTTATAGAAGACAGTGGAACGGATGGTGCAGTTCTCAAACACAGTGTCTGTGGACTTGATGTCTTCAAAGCGACAGTCTTCAAACAGTGAGCTCTCAAACTTCACTGACTTCATCTCTATACTGATGAACCTATGGGGATGGGATGGGGCACACGCACAAACCAACAGACACAAAAAAAACATGGACTCTCACTTCTATTGCTGTGGCAGCACAGAATTAGAATGTTAAGAATGGGCTCAACCGTGGTAAATCCAACATGGCCACCACTGATAATACTGCCATGAAGTCAAAATGGTGGCATAATCACCATCATGGCAATATGATATATTCAATCACAGCCCTCTTAATTATACCATTCATGCTGAATTGAAAGTTAAAGCCCATTCTATCTGTTTCAATTCTGCAAAAAGCATAGAAGTTAAATAATATACAGTAATGTAACATATTGTATATCTGCACTGGAAATGTTTTCAGAGGTGAAGGGTCCTTGAAGGTACACTCCCTCGTTTTGTTAGAGAACCCAATAGAAACTCCAGGATCCTAAGATTCTTCCCAGCTCACCATTTTGAGATCGCAAAAGTGCATGCAACTGTAGAGGTGGTGCAATCTGTGTTCAAAAGCTGTAGTCAGATTGAACGAAATGTAGAGGTACAAATGTAAACAAAGTCAATTTAAAGAATAGAATAGAAACAGAATAGAAGCAACAAGGATTAGCCGTAGGTGCCATGAAGTCAGACAAAGACCCCCTCTCGAGCTGAGGAAAAACCTCCATAAATTCGTCAATATTCATGAATGTACATTGTCAGGAGTAAAAAGAGAGTGGCAGGGGGCAAATAGCAATCAGGGTTTCTGCTTGATTTTAAATCTGTCTGTCTGAGCTGTCTGGAGTATAAACAGAGGCACACTCTTCACACACAGCAACACCTCTATACTGTCAGTCGAGGAAATCCATTGACTGATTATTGGCAAATGATATATACCACAAAAAAAACATATTGACGCAAACATAGAAGGAGGAAAACAAACTTCACTATCAGTCTGAATGAACCCTTAGGTCATCTACACATGATCAGCTGTAGAAGATGGGCTTACTACAAGGTAAGCATAGATCACAGTGCAGGGGCAAAGCGTTCTGTCGATTCACGTCACCAAAGAATACCAGGTGGTATAAAAGAGCTGAATTACAAAAAACAAACACAAAAATATGTTCTGGCAATCGAGGAAAAGATGGGTGAAGACCCCTAAATCAAGAAGGGTTTGCATGTGTGAAACCTTTCTCTTCCCTTTTTGTCCATGATCTTCCAGTTTATGCCACAGACAGGTGTCATCTGATTGGTTGCGTATTGAAAGATCACAAAAAGATAAGGTCAAAGTTGAAACGTATTGAAATTTAAGCACAGCGGTGAGAGGTGAGTGGCACGCAACACCCAAAGTAGGGTTGATGTGTGCTGTTAACACATGATGTGTGTAGACGGGCTTCTGTCCTGCTACTGCTGCATGCGCTTTATACATACACTACAGCTGAGTTTTAAAACATTGAGCTACGAGGAATTTCTGGGATTTTGGGTTGCTGTAACAAAATCAGGGGGTATATAGTAAACCTATGACATATGCATGTATACAAAATAAATGCATACTGTTTATAGTATCCAAAAATTGTGATAAAATAAGTGTGAAGCATTCATAAACGTGTCAAGATTCACTGTCTTCACTATGTAATTCAATGTTTTCTGTTATGAACGTTAGCATATACAGTAAGTGCTTACCTGTAGACATATTGCCAATGTTTTATGAGTACCACGGCATCACATACAACAATACATACAACAAAATACAGCATGCAAAAAACTGTTTTTGAACATAATTGGGAATGAAATGATTGATAGACCTAATAATAACTCAAAACCTCACTGGGGTGAAGACAGTATATGGAAAGTAGCTGTACTAAAAGATGAGGCTATGTCTATACTAAGGGTGCTCCGATTGATATTGGCTGAATTTTGTTCTAAATAGTTTGATCAGTGGTCTGCATAAATGCCAATCAGAAGAGCCGATGAGATTCTGAATTGAAACGTTTTCAAGACTCATTTGCTTTCTCGGCTGCTCTTTAATTTACTCTGCGAGCGACACAGCTAGACGCACACACAGATCGGGCCCGGTGCTCCGCGGCCCTACTATGGTGAATAAACCGCTACTATGAATTGGCCTACTCTGTCTCTAATTTCCTCTTCTCCGCCTAATCTGCCTGATTGGTTTACCCTGATATTCTTACCCAAACCCTAACCAATCTCGCCTAAACCTAATAAATCCAACCAACAAAGGCAACAAGTCCTAGCCAATCAAAGGCAGAGGAGGGCGGAATAGAATCCATAATTTAGCGGCGGGCACGTCGATTGAGATGTGTTTTTAAATGACGTACTTATTCCAGATATTTGTTAGTTGTGACTAAATAGAGAGGGAGAGAGACGAGCAGACACGCACATCAGTAGACTCATAATAAATGCAATACACAGGAGAAAATGCTACGAACGTTTCTCTGTTTGCTTTGTGTTGAGAAGGTGATACAGCGATACTTACTTGTCATTGATGTATTCCCCTTCTTTGTGAATCTGGTTTTCTAAAGAAAAGTTAAAATGGAAGTTCTCCACTCGTTCTTTATGGAACACCTAAACCGAGACAAAAACAACATTAATCAATTTTCTAAACAGGTATTTTAAAACCAAACAATGTCAATTCAAACAATCAATACATTCATTTGTTTTGTTCAAAATCTCTTGCAGTCCCCAAAGCAGGACACAATGAGCTGTGTTGCTGTGAGTTGCATGAGTTGTTGCTCACCCTACCTTGACCTTTGACTTGTACTCCTCATACTGAAGGTGTTTGATCATGTCAGGGAACCAAACAGACAGACCATAGTAACTGTAACAAAATGTAGATCAAGACTGAATCAAAACAAAGGTGAATAAAACAATTAGAATGTAACTCCAACCCAAACAGAAAGACTGCAGACTCTTTATCACATAGTGATTGATCCTTTTCTTTATAAATTGTGAACTGACCTGAACGCCATGCAGAACCAGATGATGGCCATAAAGAGTGTAGCCAACCTCAGTTCTGCAGACAGGAGTGATGCTACGTTCCTCAACACCTGGGACAAATATGCACATAGAGCAGTGAACAGCTATAGATTACAGTAAATTCCACTGGCTATATGCTCTTTACAATATAATTCCAAAATAAGGTTATGTCTTACAGTTGTAGTTGGGTGAAAACCCCTATATCTTGGTTTCAGGAAAATAGAAAATGGCCACAAGCATTTTTTGAAGTATCTCAGGGCCTTTGAAACTGTGTCATCCATCCAAGAAGTGGTGAAACCACAAATATGAAATTGAACAATGGATTTGAAGTAAATTGACAAATTCACACTGTTGACCAATAGCAAGTTGTCTTGATAGTGCTGACTTTTGAGGGCCGGAATGTTCAATATGGAGGAGGCTACCATAGCTGACTTATTGTGTTGGACCATAGTAGTGAGTAAAGTTCTGTTAGTGACCAAACTAAGCTAATGCACTAACAATTATTGAAATGGTGTACAATGGTGAACAAAATAACAGGAAGAGTAAACAGAACAGTAGAGAGATTCTACGGGAGTTAGCAGCTTGTGGAAGACTCATATGTGGGTAGGTAGGTAGACAGGCAGGTAGGTATACGGGCGGGTAGGTAGACAGGCAGGTAGGTATACGGGCGGGTAGGTAGACAGGCAGGTAGGTCATCAAAATGATCGGACGGGCTTATTACAGGACTGCTACAGCCACATATAGTAAATTTGTTTCTTTTTTCTTGACTCTGCGGATGTAAAGAGAATTTAAACAAATATAACAAAATAAGAATTCTACAATAAATTGCCTACCTCAGGTTTAAGTCATACTTAAGACTCTGCACAAGCCAAAATCAAAAACTGCTGTCTTCTGTCGGGATTAAAGAATTTAAATCAAGGCCCAAGAAAAACTATGGTCATAGCTGACTCCAGAATCTTAGCATATACTGTCAGAGTGCAACAGTGAGGACAGTCCATCACTGGGCAAACACAACTTGCATTAGTCCTGTGGTCTGCTCGTCATAGGGACTCTGGAGGGAAAAAGGCAAACAAGAGAAGAGTACAAAAACAAACCCACATCTACCGTCCTCGGAGACCTCAGCCATAACCACAGTCTTAGCCACTAAGCCAGTGTTTCCAGCTCATATCTCTTTTAGTAAACTATTGGGTGTGTTACTACATACCAGTTTACAGAGTGTTAGTGAGCGTACAGCCCATCGTTGTACAGCTGTTCCTGTCCCACTCTGAATCTCAATAAACTCATCCTCTGCTGTCTTAGGTGCCTTGATGTGAGTCACCTGAAAAGATTAAAGGGAAGGACATTTTAAAATCACGTTTAATCATTGTCCAAGTGGCTTCTCCTGAATAAAACAGGAATTATTTTAACATTAGCATGAGGTTTTTGTCTTAGTTCACACTTTGTAATTTCAGCCACCCTCGGTTTCATTTCAATCCTAGTGGAAGATTTTAAATTGTTTCCGTCCCTCATCTCAAACAATTTAAAATGTAGTCATAACTTTTTAGCTCAACAAGTCAGCTCTACAGATATCCAAAAATATAATATATTGACTTATAAATAAAACTTTCACAGTCAAAAGTTAGTCACTTCTACTCATTCAGGCATGGAAAAAAACATAGATGAGGTTAAACCCCTTTTTTATTACCTTTGGACGTAACCAGGCTAATGTTTTTCCCTGTTGTTAGGATAGAAAGCTTTCTTTTATGCTAAGCTAATTGAATGGACAGATACGGGAATGGTTTCAAATTTCTTATCGAACTCTCAGCAAGACAGAAAAGAGCTATTCCTTTAATGCTTTTTGTGGACTACTGCAAACTCCGTCAAATTGATGGGCTGCTGATCCAATCTGCATTTGGTATATGTGTAGATAAATTGTCTGCTCGGCGTTTTATACTGCATGTTTGATGCTAAAGCATGTCTGTAGTTAGAATATAGAATATAGTAATATTAACTCATTATCTGTCTTAATCAGATCACTTTGTTTTGCTTTAGAGCTTGAAACAAAGTGAGGTGAGGTTCTGGGCAGAAGGAAGGAAAACAACATATACGTATATCTTCACATCTATCAGTATAATGTCAACTCTTTCAGGCTGAACTTTGAATTATCAGCTACACAGCACAGTTCATAATTTATCAAGCTCCTTCTTACAGTAAACTGTGCAATACATTGAGGCACTGTACTGAATGTCTGACAGGAGTACAACAGTTTGCCAGTTTGTTAATGAACTGTCTTTCATCCACAACATAATTACAAACAATATGAGGATTGCTGGGTTTTTTTTAGCTACTGGGATGCCTAAAGACTTGTTTCCTCTTTTACTTTATCATATGGAATATTCCTCATCTTGAATTTCTTAAACATTAGTTGGACTAATATAATAAATATTACCATAGGTAAATTAGTAACACAATTCTCAGACCTTTAACATGTATGTTTTCTTTACAAAAAGTGTGACACGTCAATTACTGAAGATCTTAGGAATCTTTATGTACAATTAGGGGAATTACTGCCTTATGCCAAATCTTTCCCACATTTTGTTGACAGTGACCAAATATAAAGGTCGGAAAATGTTGGATATATCAATATTTGAAACTCTTAATTGTTGTAGAACATGCAACTTGCCAGGAGCAAGCATTAACTTATTGTTTAAGTCCTATTTAATGCCCCTTTATGGGTGCACTTTATTAGACAATATTAGATCAACTCTCCATTTATCTATATTTTTATTTATTAATGTTGATTAGAATTGGACATGACCAAATACACACTGTCTATACTAAGCATTTGGGTAGCAGGAGTGTATGTAGGTAGCACTATTATCTGTACCTGTTCATATGTATGTTCAGAATTACATCAGAAGCTGATGAAAAAATGGTCCAGACTGCCTCATTTTCTGTGCTGAATCATCCTTTTTCATAGCAGATGCTTTCACTATGAAGTGAATGATGCTGTTAGTAAAATTAACAATGGCTCTGTTCTATTCAAGTGTCCTAGTAAGCCATGACAGTGCCACAGTGTGATAGCACACTACCATGACCCTGAAACTGAAACAGCTAAATGGAATTTACCCATCATTTATTAATTCTATTCTAACCTATTAAAAATCTGACTGCCTGCCAGTAGGCCTGGCCTGCATACTGTCTTTCAGAGCATATATATATATATATATATACTGGGATCATACGTAACTACAAAACCTAAGGAATTCATTGGTTCCAACCATGTCATGCTAGCTTGTAATACTCCAAAGTTAGCCTAACTTTTGGCAATGGAAAAACTGGCATGGCCATATACACAGGGGCCCCTTGACTTCTCACCACAAGATATCTGAATGAAAATGGGTTCTATGGATACCCATGAGTGTCTCTTCTACAGACATGCACACTTTATGCTAATCAAATGCAATTTTGTGCAAAAATCATGCAGTTTTTGCCTGCAGTATAAATGTGTTATTGTTGCCTATTCTAAAAATTATGTATTAGAATATGTCTGCATGCTGAGGTCCCTAAACAGTCTTGAAATTGCATGCATTGGGTATGAGTGGAAAGCTGAGACTCTTGTCGATTAAATGAGCCCAGTTTTATACACTAGCGATGTTAGTCCCCATCGCAGCCATTTCTTTGTAGTGAGACAAATTTTTTAAACTTGACCTCTCTGTATAACATGACAAATGATATCAACCCAAAAAAATTGATAAAACAAGGTATGAAACATAATTGAGCATGGGAACGGCCATTGTATACTTCCATCATAACGTTCTAAGCCCTAATAAACTTTCAAAATGTATTTTTGATCAATACATTAATTAATCAAGATTTATTTCTGATTTATGACTAGAACAACTTGACACTAAGTGCTGGGCTGCATATCAAATTACTCTTCAAGTTCCCAGCTTTCAGATGATGTACACCAGCTATGTAAATGTTACCGGTCCATGTGAAAATGGAAACAATAGTGGAAATCTGACTGAATATTTGTGAAATTTAAAAGGTTTCCTGGTCATTTTGCATGTGCTTTGGACAACCCTGGAATCATCTGGAATATTGAAAGAATAGTCTCTGATGATCATGAACCAAGATCAGATGTTATCAGGAAAATATCTTAAAATATAATTTCTGAACAAATGGGTAAATTTTCCAACAGATCGAGATCCTGACCTAAAGAGTGAGTTCAACTGTTTGTAGCTGTGTATAATGTGTGTGCTTACAGTATATTTGACTGAGTTCTGACTGAAAGAAATAGTCTTATGTGTGTAGCAAATTGTGTCAATTCAATAACAGGTCAATGGGAGAAGAGGAGGAGATATATTAATGTAAAATGTGGATGCTGTTTGTACCTATTCACTGCACAGCTGTTCATATCTAAAAAATATATTAGCGATGCATATTGAAAATGTACTCACAGTAAAGACTTTTTCTGGCTGTCCCTTGGCCCTCCAGTTGGTGTCATGGACCTGCTTCAGGATCATCCACGCCTCATCGTGCTTGGCATTCTGCTCAACACACACAAACCCAGCCACACAGCAATGTAAAAACAATCTTGTCATACTGAAAAAAGAATATGCAACTAATTAGCAATGTCATTACCGTAAACAATTGCAGCTTGTTTCTTTGCATTTCCCTCATAAATGTTGTACATATTGTACTTGCACGCAAGTCATTTAATTTGCTTTCATATTATTTAGTTGGGACATTTCAGGTTTAATGAAGCCCTTAGAACCATTTGAATTTGAAACTGCTAGTCTTTCACTGCAGCCAAGTATTAGAGAAGAAGACCAGTATTAACATGTCTGCAGTCTCACCTCCAGGAGGAAGCGTGGACTCTCAGGCATGAAGGTGAGTCCAACCAGAGAGGCAATAGCAGGAAGAGCCGCAACCAGGACAAACACCCGCCAGCTGTGGAACTGGAACTCTGTGCCCATACTGAACCCCCAGCCTACACACACACACACACACACATGCACGCACGCACGCACGCACGCACACACACACACACATTTTTTTATATTTCTTTACTTAATTATTTTTTTTCTTCAGTATATCAAATGTCACTACATCAGTATGTATACAACATAAAGGAACTCCCTTTGGGGTCCAACCCCTGGATTGAGAAACTCTACATTGGACATTGTAATGAACCACTTTCCTCATAAGCAGCATTAAACAAATGCTGTATATTGTTCTCTTTTAGATTCTTACCGTATCTGGGTATGATTCCCCAGGCAGTGAACGAAGCGTAGATCCCACCGATCATCCAGAACATACACAACCAGGACAGATGCTCTCCTCTCTTGTCCATCTGAAGAAACTCGGAGAAGTACGAGTACACAATTGGCACTGTGCCACCAATACTGAGAGTAGAGAGGGATAATGAGAAATGAATGAAAGAACAAGAGAGAGTATTAATTGAAACTAATAATTAAAAAATACAAAATGTATCTTATTTGAAGAATAGTTACAGAAAAGTGTAAGGTGCATTAAAGCTGTCCCTTTTGAGATAAATTCACTGACGACAGAGCCATAAAAGATATATATATATGCATTTTCATTATAAAAGTACATCCACTTCTTCAATTGCTACCATGACAGAAGGAAAGTTCCTAAATCAAGCATTGCAAAAAGGGTCAAAAGTCATGTTGTAGCAAACAGAAACTTAGAAAGCAAAGTTAAAATGCTTTAGCTGCCTCTCTGTCCCCCTCTTCAGCCACATTCCGACTTCCTCAAAACCATTGACTGTCATTCCCTACCTGTCCACCAGATGCCGTCAGACCCTTTTACCAGACTTGCTTATTCACCTGCTGGACGTGAATCTGCTTGCCTGTCATCTTGTCAACCAGAAGCTGTATTTCTACCTCCCTGTACCTGCCTGCCAACCAGCACCTGCCTGTAATCTATAATCAATCTAATAATTTATGTTCAATAAATCAATGAACCAAGGCTTTGCTTCTCTAAGAGGCAACAAGGGATTGTTTGTGAGAACTTTGCTCGGATCACATGCCAAGAACAAATACTAAAAAGCATTAATATGATTACATGTGCAGATGTATGTAGCAATGAGGAAATGCATGAAAAATGATGTCCACCGATGAGGCAAGCAGTGTTGTGATAAAAACTGCTGGTTGTGCATCACATTTACTCTGCTGTGTCACTCCGATAAAACCCTCACCAGACTCTGCATATGGATTGTGTGGAGCTAGATTTCTTGTATGATCTCCACATTAAAAAACTACATTAATGCCTAAAAACATTCTATGTTACTAATGAAGACCAGTTGAGTAAAAACAATTCTGCAATAGGAAATGTTACACAGTGGGGGCTCTGAATGACAGCAAAGAGGAACTCCAGCACCCAGACATCCTTTAGGTGAAAACATACTCCACACAACACTATTCTGTAGGTGTAACTTTGTTAAGGGATTAAAAGAGGACAAATTATCTCCAGTCAGTACAGCAAGGTCATGTGCATTTCTTCTGGAATGGTTAGGGTTTTCCAGACCTGAGGAATACAGAATACATGTACACTGGTTATCAAATGTGTAATTCCACAGCAGAATTATGTAGATTTTTTGGGTTGCGGGTAATGTTTTGACCTTGTCTACAATATGTTGGTGACTCGAGCAGTGTCTTGACACAGATCTAACCTCTGTTGTTTAGGGGACAGTGTATAGACCAGAATACAGTGGGGTAGAAATACAGTGTCTCAGTTGGAGAAGATGGGATACTATTCTTTCCTGTTGCTCTTTTGAATTACTGTATTTTCTCAAATGAAGTTAAATAAAAGCCTAATAAGCATAACAACAAGCATAATGTACATTTCCAACGCTTTAGTTTGATAAATTTAAGAAAATAATCATGCTATTTTCAACACTTTATGGTACTGGATTACTCATCTAAATGTTATTGTATGTTAGTTGTTTGATGTATTTGTGTTAATGTCCCAGCCAAAGTGTATTTTATAAAAAAGATACGAGTGTTGAGTTTTCATCAAAAGCTTTTCTCTGTATTTCATAAATAAATAATTAACGGGGCAAACTGCAGCAGATCAGAAAAGAAGGAAGCTTCATACTAAAATATGAATATAATTATCAAACAGAGGGAATTAGAAATAAACGGCTGTCACTAATACAACCTGCTTCAAATAAAGGCCTGCCAGTTGAGGTAAATAAACAACAAATGTCAATAAGGTACCAGCGGAAACACTGTCATGACTATTAATTTTAAAGGAGCAACGTCCAACGGGGAAACTCCAACACTCGACCGACCAGTGGTGACCAACTTTATCAGACAGTCAGGGACAGACTTTCACATTTACTGGGCTGGTCCTACTTTACTGAGGTCCATCCAAAACCTGTTGGAAGTGGAAACAATAAATCTTTCACCTAAAATGAAGAGTGTGTGTGTTTGTGAGTTACCCAACACCAGAGAGCACCCTGAAGAAGAGGAAGAAGCCATAGCCCTGGGCGAACGAAGACAGGAAGGCGAAGACACAATTTATTGCTAATGCCACAATAAGACAGCGCCGACGGCCAACCTTGTCTGCCAGACCTCCCCATAAGAATGCTCCCACCATCATGCTCAGAAAGACAGTCAGACCTGCACAGAGAAAGAAACATTTCAAGTTCAGCTGAACGCTGGCTGCTATTGGGTTGATGAAGAGAGCATGTTCCATTTCTGGTTTAATTAAAACCTATTGTGGATTTACTAGCTTAGCTAGCTTGTGTTGCACTCTTAAACAGACAGACATTTTTCATGTTTTAATTTTCTTCCAGGCTCCTGCCAGAACTTGTGCACCATACACACATGCAACACAGACTCAACTTAAATTCATAGATCACAGTAGAAAGTCAAGTGCAAACACTACTATGAGGCAGTGAGTGAGTGAGTGAGTGAGTGAGGCAGTGAGTGAGTGAGTGAGGCAAAATAATATAAAGAATAAAAATGACAGAAATTACAATAATTACAAAAATTACAAAACCAAACTGAGTATAAATCGAAAATGAGTATGAAGAGGGAAGTAAGCTACATCAGAATATAAGACTGAGGAAGATGAAGATATGAAGAGAGGAGAAGAAGAGAGAGAGAGAGGAACTCAGGTCACTGCGTCTCCTCTGTTCATCTCACGACCTGAGGTGGATGTGTTGTAAAGTCTTCTGCCCACAGGGAGAAAGGACTTCCTGTGGCGCTCTGTGGTGCATTGTGGTGGTGTAAGTCTGTTGCTGAAGGTGCTCCTGTATGAGGACAGCACATGGTGGAGAGGGTGAGAGTCATTGTCCAGGATGCTGCGCAGCTTGTGCAGCATCCTCCTCTCTGGAGGAAAAATCAAGGTCCACCCCCAGTATAGAGCTCCACCCCCACTACAGAGCTCCACCCCCAGTACAGAACTCGCCTTCCTGATGATCTTGTTGATTCTGTTGGTGTCGACTGACCTCAACCTGCACACGACCGCAAAGAAGATAACACTGGCAACCACAGAGTGGTAGAACATCCGCAGCATGATACTGCAGACATTGAAAGACCGGAGCCTCCACAGGAAGTAGAGTCGGCTCTGGCCTTTCTTGTACACAGCCATGGTGTTCTTGGCCCAGTCCAGTTTATTGTCCATGTGAACTCCCAGGTATTTGTAGTCCTGTACAGTGTCCACAGCCACCCCTTTAATGGAAATCGGTGTCGGGGTGTTTTTCTCCTACTGAAGTCCACCACCAGCTCCTTGGTCTTGCAGGTGTTGAGCTGTACGTGGTTTAGCTCACGCCACTTAACCAAGGAGTCCACGACGCCTCTGTACTCGGTGTCCCTTCCTTCGCCGATGCAGCCAACAATTGCGGAGTCGTCGGAGAACTTCTGCAGGTGACAGGAGTCTGTGATGTATTTGAAGTCTGAGGTGGGGCCCCCGTTTTGCTCACCATAGTGTCAGACAAACAACCCTGCAGTCTAACGTACTGTGGCCAACCAATCAAATAATCCACAATCCAGGACACCAGGGGAGCGTCCACCAGCATTGCCGTCTGCTTACACCCCAGCAGGGCAGGCCGGATGGTGTTGAATGCACTGGAGAAGTCAAAGAACATGACTCTCACAGTACTCCCCGGTCTGTCCAAGTGAGTGTAGGCACGGTGAAGCAGGAAGATGATGGCATCTTCTACTTCTAGATTTGGCTGGTAGGCAAACTGAAGGGGGTACAGGGATGTTTTGACCAGGGGCCGAAGGTGTGACAGTACCAGCCTCTCCAGGGACTTCATCAGGTGGGAAGTCAGCGGCACCGGTCTGTAGTCGTTGGAGGCACTGGGGCATGCCTTCTTCGGTACAGGAACCAGGCAGGATGTCTTCCACTGCACAGGGACCCTCACTAGATTCAGGTTAAAGATGTACTGGAGGACTCCACTCAGCTGAGCAGCACATGTTTTGAGTACCCTCGGGCAGACGCCATCGGGACTCGCTGCTTTGCCTGGGTATAGCCTGCACAGTTCACCTTTCACCTGTTCCACCGAGAAGTTTCGGGCAATGTGTCCGGAAGTGTTGGTATGGAGAGCTGGTGTAGTGTTGTTGTTGTTGCAAGGGGTGTATGGTGTTGCTGGAGAGGGTCTGTGGGAGAGGGGGGACTGCAGGGCTGGAAGGTTGAAGGGCTAAGAAGAGAAGAAGAGCTGCGGGAGGGGCAGACTGGAGCCCTCTCATCAAATCTGTTAAAGAACAGATTCAACTCGTTGGCCTGGTCACGGTCCCCTCCCATTGTCTGTCTATTCTGTATTTTACCAGGAGGTAGTGCAGAGCAGCTAATACAGGAGTAATATTATCTTGTTTACTAGTTCTTGTCAATACACGTGCCACAACATTTTGGATCAACTGAAGGGATTTGGGACAACCTGATAATAAGGAGTTGCAGTAATACGGTCTTGAAATAACAAATGCTTGGGATAAAAACATTTTCATGTGGGAGTCATTAGAAAATGCGTTCTGGAGTTCTTCGGGGGCAAGTACAGTAGCTTCAGTTGTGTCTGTGTTTAACATCAAAAAGTTGCAGGACATCCAAGTTTTTATGTCCTCAAGGCATGCGTGAAGTTTAGCTACTTGATTGGTTTCATCTGCCTTGAGCCGCATAACAATGAAAGTTTAAGGAATGGTTCCTTACAATTTTGACTTAAGGAAGTATATACTGTATAAGGTGAAGAGAATATGTCCAACTACAGAACTTTGTGGAGTAGCTCGATTCAAGAATGATTGTGGAGACCTGGGAACCAAATACATACACACCATTGAAGGAGGAGTACATCCCCGGTTCGGCAGTACCCGCTGAACCTTGGAGCCGTACAGGAGATGGATTTGTGATCATGAGAGAATTAAGTGCTCTGGAGCTCATCAAAGAAGAGCCCAATCCTGTAACCAACAGCCGAATATATGCTATAAAAAAGCCTGAAGCAACGGGACAAGGCTGGAGGCCAGTTACTATCTTCAAGGCCCCTTAACCGACAGACAATCGCTGATAATCGATGACACCGAAGAAGAGCACTTAAAAAGGTTGCAGCAGGTAGTGGGGAGACTCACTGCAGCAGGACTGAGACCAAAATGTCAGTTTGGACAGTTTAAAGTGAACTATCTCAGGTTCCAGGTAGCAACAGACCTGGGACTCTCAGAGGGCTACCGAGAAAAAATAAACCAGATTGTCTCCCCAACCTCAGAGAATACAGTAGTGGGAGAGGAACGTAGTCTACAAGGCGAGACCACAGAACGAGTCATGCTTACCCCTATTCTCCAGATGGGAGTTTTGGGGGAATTACAACCTCACTTGTTAGAAAGTAAAAGTTCCACGCACCAGAATGAGGGTGCCTCGACGATAGCCACCCATCAAAGCACCCCCTGAAACCACTGAAGTACCCGGTATGACGTCCATGACATCCAACACAGAATAACCAGCAGTAACCTTCAGACTCCATTATGGAATTAGTAGACCCAAGTTTTCACCCAAGATATGCCTACCATAGCAACTGAAGCAGAGAGCTGGTAAGAAAAATTCTGAAACATTTGAAACAGAGAGTGCAAGACCCAAAACCACCTGGTAGTCACCCCGGCAAAGAAGGATGTATTCCTCGCCATGAATGGGGTGTATGTTGAGCAACAAAGAACAAGTCATGAACATTGGCATAATGACACTCTTCCTTGGATATGAATAACGTCAGTAAAAAACTTTGTCGGAGCATTCCAGGAGTGCTATGCCAGAACTGGACAAGGCTTCAAAGGACCATATCAATCAGATATGTATGTTCAAAAACTTCCTACAACTAATGTTAGTCCCTCCAGGAGGATTTCATCCACACATGGTAGTATGAAAGAAAGTTACAGTTATTCAAGGCGCAGATTGTCCCAAAGAAGAAGGGTCAGAGAATTTATTATCCCACATGTGATAAACCCTTTGATAATGGTGACAGAAAGACATGCCTTAAGGAGAAGCCTGTGAGAAGGAAATGAGATTTCAGGATACCAATGGTCGGGACCAAATAGAATCTACAACAACATACTGTAACCTGTCACTCTCCAGAAGAGCATTGGATAACATGTGGAACGGGACTCCAGAAGCATGAATGCCCAACTATGGTTAGCGATGGCCTTTACATAGTAGTGGAAGAAGCCATTGAGGTAATAGGAAAAAGAAGGTTAAAGACTTTCCTCTTTGATAAAGCTTATAGTTAGGGCTGGCTCAGGTTTGCCCTGGACTAGCCCCTAGTTACGCTGCTATAGGCTTAGACTGTCAGGGGACTCACTCCTCTCCTCTTCCCTATCTTTCTCGTTCTCCTCCTCTCCCTCTCTATTGATATGCATTCATGTTCCTTAAATGCATGTTACTAACTCACCATCCGGGGCATCATCCCCGGAGTTTCTGTGTCCCTGATCTGGCAGGTTGCCACTATTAAAGATTACTTCTGGACCGCGAATCGTGGCTGTACCTGTTGCCCTGGTCCTGCCTGACACCAGGAAGCCTTGACATCCCCCTGGATCCATCTTTTTTATATACCATCGTATCATGTTTTCTGTCGCATAGATTGTCCATGCTGTATTTTTAACTATGCTGTTTGTTCTGTACACACGTCACCTATTGCATGTCTGTCCGTCCTGGGAGAGGGATCCCTCCTCAGTTGTTCTCCCTGAGGTTTCTTCCATATTTCCCCCACTAATTGTGGGGTATCTTTTAGGGAGTTTTTCCTTGTGCGATGTGAGGGTCTAAGGACAGAGGGTGTCGTACTTTGTACAGGCTGTAAAGTCCACTGAGACAAATGTATAATTTGTGATATTGGGCTATATAAATAAACTTGATTTGATTTGATTTGAAAAGAATTCTCAGTGCTAGGGGATGGCTGGCTGATTTTCTAGCTCAACTTTGGCCATATTTGCTGACATTCCTTGGATAAATCATCATGGCAGCGATCGGCTTCTACTCAAATGCTGCAATGGTCCTTCAACCAACCACTAAGAATACTGAGCTTACTGCAGGGTTGCGCCAGGGTCATCATTAACGACGTAATGTTTGGACAGCGAGACCTAGCTGCCTCCATGTTCATTATCTACATTATGGGCCAATATAACATTGACAGTACTCGTCTAAGATGTTGTCAAGGCGCAGCGGTCCTTCTCTGGATGATGCTAGATACAGTTACAATATTTTACGTATCCCTGAGATATGGAAATATGGTCTACGAAGCAGCAATGATCATCGCCCTATTGGCATATTACGTAACCTTGACATTGAAGCCATAGCAAAGACGAACGAAAGGCGTTGGCTACTCAGACTTGGCGCCATTATCCTTTGGGGCCTAGGATGGGTAGTGTTTGCAGTTCTATACTGGACGGGGGTAACAGATACGGTGATCGTGATAACCTGGTTCATGACACACAAGTTTCTAAAAAAAAGAAGATAATGTCAAGTGCGGGCTCAACTCCTCAAATCAGTTGAGTTCCCCATAGCTGAGCAGTCTGGCTCTAAGGCGCTTCAGATGAAGGATTATAAAATAATACTACTTTGCTTCCGCTTGATCACCCAGTGATCAAGTACTACACTGACTGCCTCTATTGTCCAGTGTATGTGAAAATGTGGGAATACCAAGATGGAACTTGCACATCCACAGCACATCTGGGGAATGGAAGATTCCTCGCTGTCGGAAGCAGGTTGGCAGCACTACGGACACCGCCAAGAAGTCTTTCTACACAGACAAAGTGCCACAGCTGGTATTGGAACAAAGAGGCAGGAGAGATCCTGGAAGTCATGCCGGCAGCGGCGACAACCCAGACCAGAGACGAGGCACTCACCCCTGCAGCTGTGACGGAATCAGAAGGAGGTCCTGTGTGGTCCACCACCGGACAACTACATGGCAGAAGCAGAGAGCCTCAGCCTACAGCTCCCGGAAAAGGAAGCTGATACCAGTGTGCAACAAGGGCCTCAGGAAAGAGGGATGCCCTGTTTGGAGAATGTGATGGTGATCGACTGCTGGGTGGAGACCAAGAAATTCTCACCCGGACCCCTACTCTACTCACTGAATGTCGATGTGCTCTCCCTCTTAGCGGATAGCATGGATAACCAGCTGAGAATCTGCAATGACGAATCCTATCCAGGGATAGGTCTGATCTCAAGAAGGGGATGTCAAGTAGGTTGAGAATCAGCATTCCTACCCTGGCAGTTGATAGGGCATAAGCCATAGAAAAGTCTACTATTTATCAGGTCTCGTCCTGTCCGCTAGATGTTTTGTGTTGTGTTTGTACTTCCTGTTTAGTTTTGTTAACTACATGTTTCCTCTCGTGTCTGTTGTTCTTACTTCTGGTCCCCAGCTGTTTCCAATCTGTTCGTTAGTGTCTCCTGGTGTATATAGTCTGTGTGTTGTTTGTCCCTTGTTGCTAGTTCGTCTTCATTCATTCATGTCGAGAGTTCCAGCGTTGTTCCGTTGTTCCCGAGTTCCCGCTTCCTGCTTCCTCGGCTTCCTCGATCCTGTTTCCGTGACCCGACTCTGTCTCTGCCTAATCCCTACCTGCTTTGCCGCTACGCTGAAGACCTACCCGTGTATCGATCCTGTTTCTGTGACCCAACTCAGCCCCTGGATTATCCCTGCATGTTTTGTATGCAAGTGTATCAACTATACTGCCAAGGTCTAGTAAAGTATATTTCCATCTTCATCATTCTGTCTCTGAGTCGTGCAAAAGATGTGAAGATTATAACATGAGAAACTCAGTCAAGACGCTATGTGCTGCATTAATGAAATAATTAATGATCACTGTATAACCAGTTTATATAAGTCAGTTAATATATGTAAAAAATCATAAAATATTAATGATTAAAGTATAATCAGTATATCCAATGACATATAAAATGTAACTGAATGATTCATATGTATAATGACATATAAAAGGAAAAGAAATTAACAGATGACTGTAACTGTAGGAAAAGATAAGTCAGGACGGGTGAGGTGGCATACCTCTAAAAGAAAAAAAACAAGCTGTTTTATGAGTGATAAGGAAATGGGCAATGTCCTAATACATGAGAGCTCTCCTTAATGATCTATGCACTTGGTAATGACTAGGTTTTCTTCAGTGGCTAGTATTAAAGCCCCAAGGGTTTGTTTAATTTATTGGCTAGAGAAACCTTTCAGAACCTTTAGGATATTCAATACCCCAATACCTTATGTTTTACTACCATTAAAATATATTAAATCTCACTATCCACAACTTTACTTTAAATCCTAATGGTTATTTTTTTTATTCAGGTTTAAGCAAGGGTAAAGCTTAAATTGGTTATACAACACAAATCTATCTGCTGTAGTTTGTCTGAACTACTTATCAAGTTTGGAGAGCGGTAGGACTGCTGGCCTTGCGGTCCTCCCGTCCGGCTGGGTGTTGTCCTTCTGGCAACTCAAAACTCTTTCAAGGGTCCCTGAGCTCCATCAGATCACCTACCATCCAACCATACTTTTACAGAGTGAGCATTGAGAAATCAAAAGTCTAGTATAGTAATCCAAAGTTGTTATGGCTGTGGGTAATTAATTTTGCTTGCTTCGGTCCGTTGTTCAGCAACTTGGATGTGTCTTCTAAGTCCTCTCTCTGATGGTAGGGAAGCTCACATCTCCGTGGATGGCATCAAGGAAGAACCCTGTCGCTCAGAATTTTCTTCATATCATTTGCTTGTCTCCTTCCCGCTCTCTCTCCCCCACAAGTCAGGAGTAAAATTATTCACCTCTAACTTATTTAACTACCTACAATACCCATCTGCCAAGGACAAGCGACAAAAGGAATCAAAACAGGAGGAAGACAGTGCAGCAGAAACCTTGGAGAAGAACCACCTCAGCATCCGCCTGAGGAGAGTTTTGATAATGGGAGACTTCAGAGACGACATTTCCAAGGTTGTGTTGACTGATCTGATCATTCCTGAGTTTTCTTTGAGAGCTGTATCTCTGTGCACACCAATGTTCAAACAAAGGTAATCACAAAATGGTATATCACTGGAAACACCAGTGAAATATTTATTCTGAATTTCTTTCACACCTGCCCTCTCTAGAGTCTCAGTCAATGAGCACCAAAGTGAGAGGTGTCTCTGGTCAGAAAAGATCTCCATGGAGCAATGCCATGCCAGTAAGAATAGAAAACAAGACAATCATAAGGCTGAATGCAGGTGGCAAAAAAACTAATCTCAAGGTTCATTATGACATCAATAAAGAGAGACTTTGTTTTTTTAATCTGGAACTGAGAAATGCAAGGTGGTCCTTTTTCTCTGACATCATTGCCAAAAACAATAATGCACGTGCCTTGTTTGCTACTGTCGACAGATTAACAAAGCCTCCTGTGTCAGTAGCATCTGAACTTCTATCCACCAGGCCCTGCAATGAATTTGCCTCTTTCTTCACTAACAAAATTTGAAAAGCAGTCAGTGCCTCCATATACGTAGGTTACAGGATATGTCCTGTCCTGTGTCCACAATCAATTCAAATACCATCACATAATGTTATCCAATCAACTATAAAAACCCTGAGGACAATAAACAACATCTGAAATCCTCCTTCTGCTGCCTTGATATTCTACCAACAGGCTTTTTCAAAAATGTTTCAAATGGCATGGCCACAGATCTCGTAAATCGTAAACACCGCTCTCATCTCAGGTGTTTTCCCACAGGCCCTGAAAACTGCAGTCATGAAGCCACTCTTTAAAAAAGAACAATCTAGACACGTCACTAATGAACAATTAAAGGCCTCTTTCAAAACTCCCATTTTTAAGCAAAATCATTGAAAACACTTCTTGGCTCTAAACAACGGTTTTGATGTCTTCTACTCAGGCTTTTGACCTCACCACAGCACTAAGACTGGTATTGTTAAGGTCTTCAATGACATCATCTTAAACACAGAGAGTGGCAGAATCTCAGTCTTGGTATTATTAGATCTCAGTACTGCATTCGACACGGTCGATCACAACATATTACAAGACAGGTGGGACTTTCTGGCCCAGTACTAAACTGGTTTAGAACGCTGCTGCTCAAGTCCTCACTAACACCAAGAAAGTGGATCACATCACTCCAGTTTTGAGATCTTTACACTGACTTCCTGTTAAAGATGTGACTTTGAAATACTACTGTTGGTTTATAAAGCTCCGAATGGTTTATTCTGATCTTCTGATACACTATGAACCATCCAGAACTCTCAGGTCGTCTGGAACAGGTCTGCTTTCTGTCCCCAGTGTCAAAACTAAACATGGAGAAGCAACTTTCAGTTTTTATGCTCCATATGCTCTGGAACAAACTGCCAGAAAATGGCAGGTCCGCTGCAACTCTCACTTCTTTTAAATCAAGGCTGAAGACTTCTGTTTGCTGCTGCCTTTTATTAAATCAAATAATTATTCATAGCTTACACTGCACTGTAACTTTTATTATTGTGTTTTATACCTGACTTATTCTACTGCTTGTTTTATTTTTATTCTCTTGGATATTTTTAATGACTGTTTTTGATTGTATTTTATCATTATTTTATAATGTGTTTCTTTTGCTTTTAATCCTTTTAATGTTTCTGTAAAGCACTTTGAATTGTCTTCTTGTTGAACTGTACTATATAAATTAGGTGGTGGTGGTCTAGTGGTTAGGCTTCCAAATAGAACACCAGCAGGTTGTGAGTTCTGACCCTGTAGTTAGTTCACTGTAAATCACTCTGAATAATAATAAATAAGCCTTGCCTTGGGTTGGGTTTTGGAAGGCACAGGCAAATGATGTTCTGCCAATCAGGTTTATGTTGAATATTTCACCCTGCTTAAAGGAAATAACGCATTTGATATTCATATCTTTGATGGTTAAGCCACCAATCAGACCAAAAATAGGTATACAGTTATGGCTGTGAAAATTACAGTTTGTTTTTTTGATTATTTCAGCCTTTACTGAAGGCAGTGTGTTGCCTCTTTAAGAAGCTCAATCTGAAAAGGGCCCCTGGGAAGAAATTGCAAAGGGAACCCCCACTCACAGTGTAAGACTGGACCAAACTGAACCCAACACTTGTCATTCCTTTTTTTCATCCTGTCAATTTGCTTTACGACAGTCAGGTTAACACATGGTGATGTCAGCACCTGTGTGATGTCAGCACACTCAGCTAATTTTGGCCTAAACATTTCAAGACCTTGATGAGCAGCTTGCTTCTTCCTCCACCAAGAATACGATGCCAAGGACTGGCAAGCTTGCAACATTACACCTCAGTGTGCAGATGGCCATGCAACAGGGAATAGCTGTCTAATCATATTAGGTCTTAAATTATGAAACCCCATCTACACATATTGTACCAAGGTCACATCATTTTGAATAAATGTACATAAAAACCTTCAATATGAAAACATTTAATTTCTTGGACCTAGAACTTGTAAGGATAGCTGTAATGTATATATCTATTTTCAAACTGTGTCCCTGGAAAATGGGGCGGTGCTGAATTGCTGTACAGCTCTTTCCAAGGTCGGGATAAGGAGCATCGATCACTCTGGCTGTCTGCTGACTCAAACACAGACACACAAGTATTTTCAAAAGCACTGCACTGAGAATGGAGGAGGTGTGAGACAGGAGTTGATATTGTTTCTCTGCTACAGCCACCACTCTGTCTGCTGCTAAGTCTGGTGTTTGCAGAGGAGGAGAGAAGGTTTTGGAATGACTGCTGATGATTAACACAAAGAGACTGCCCGGTGCACTTTCTTCTCCTCTCCTCTCCACTCGTCTGCTAATTTTCTCCCTTTCATTTTTATTCGGTAATCTAATCTCTTCTCCACTTTGCCTCCCCTTTCCACCTCACCATCCTCTACTTGATCCTACTATCTTTTCTCTACCCATTTCCTCTTTTTATTTTTATATTAATTACATAAATATAAAGTGAAGTAAATGGGGTCTGCATTTCACAACAGTAATACCATATCAACACATTTGTTTACAAACTTGTTCTTAAAGAAAACTTATTTTCTCGCATGCCTCCACGGTGAGGGAAGAAAAACAATATATTGATGAATTAATGTTGATCAGGGTTTGAAAACAGCAAAACTATATCAAAATATTTGTTTACAAACTCGTGCAGTATAATCCAAGTCTGTGTGTGTGTGTGTGTGTGTGTGTGTGTCAAAAGGAAAACTAGCAAAGCTATTTTCAATTACAGCACTAATTGTTATTGTGTTGTTGTCTTGGTTTGCTATTATGACTAAATCAATTACTATTCATTAGTATTATGACTACTATGACTAAATCAATGGTAAATGGTTGGTGCTGTAGAACACTGTCCATATGCCGTCACTATGATGATGTATTTTATCTTGGTTGTCCTGTTTTTATCTGTATGTCTATTTCTGTGTAAGTACATTGAGAGCAAGGAAAAACCAGAGTCAAATCCCGTGTATGTGTACACACACTTGGCCAATAAAGCAAAATTATGATTCTGAACTTAACCCCAGGCTGAGTGTTTCAGTGATGGAAGTTGTCAGGAGTGTGCTTCGTTGCACCTGCAACCCCACTCTAAAGTGATGACAGTTTACTGGCCTAAGTCAATGCAGCAAAGTACGAAGTTAAACTACACAATGTCAGCAGGAACAAGATTTTCAGAAGGTGTTAAGTTACTCTTTAACAAAATGCTTGATTGCATAAACATAACTATAAAAGCTTTAATCATATTTTAGTTGCAGATATTGTAGGAAAACAAATCAAATATTTTGTCAGTGAATATTTTGCTAATGTGTTCAGAATCAACATTTTGCAACTTGCCAGATACGTTGATTAATGTTTCCTTATTGCTGATAAAAAACACATCCTGAGCAACATTACATTTCTTACTAAATGTAATTATTAGTAGTATAAAATCAGCATACACATAATTAGTAGCATATAAATGTAATTGGTTGATATCAAGTCAACGGGTAAACATGGAAGAAGTGTTTACTTTGCATGAACAGAAACAGTATCAACAGCGACTTCAAAAGGGAGAAGAGCAGGAAGCTTCTATTATGTACTCTGTTAGGATATATAGGCGTAATACTTTGGAAAATGAGAAATAAAAAGATAAAGGTCTATTACTATAGACATGTTTAAATAAACATATGGTTCTTGTGGTAGTTAAGGTAATTAAAGGCACTATTTGAGAAAGTATGGAATTGTTCCATGCAATGAGAAAACAAACTAAGAATGTCACCTATTTTCTATTTAGTGACATACACCCAGAGTGTATGCATGTTACAACACTTGTCTAGATACCCTCTATGGTAAATGTCACACAAACCCTGGATCTAAGTGATCATGTCTAGTTTAAAGCATTTATCTGATCACTGGCAAAATTATTCTTTAAGTTCCTTTACATAGAGGAACTCTGGCAAACATTATAATCAGAGAGAATCAAGGCATCACTACATAGTGGACAAACACAAATACTTCTGTGCAGCACAGACCACAGTAAAACCTTTTCTACTCAGAGACCACACTGTAAGCAACAGTAAATCATTCAATCACTTACCCAACATTCCTTTCTCTGCATTGGAGAGACACAGATCCTTTTCTGCAGATGGTAGAACGAACGCTACCACAAAACATTCGACTCCATCAGCCATCAGAGCCAGGCCCAGCACTACAAAGAGCGTCCACTGGAACCTCCCGTGGCCACAGTCTTCCATGATGTCCTCGTATTGTTCAGATAACTCTTCTAGTTCAGAGACTGCACTGCCAGAGGCTCGAGCTTTAGCTCTGGGACACAGGAAGAGAACGAGAGTAACAAGTCATTAAGATGGGAAGAAGATGTGTTCAAACAATATTTGATTCATTTTACTCTGTCCTGGAAATCTCTAATTGAAACATCTGTTTCTGGTGTTTGTCAGTTCAAGGGATTTCAAACCCTTAAAGAGATCATTCACATGTTTTGAAGTGGTGTTTTATGAGACACTTATTTAAAGTCAGTGTATTAGGCTACCTACAGTAGATGATGGCTGGAATGCCCCCAGTTTGGAGAAACAGACAGGAGTTACACCGCTGAAGCAAAACAATATGGGCCTACTGCTACAGCACAACATATTCTAGCCACCTAAAAGAAAGGCCCACCAAAAAAAAATCTATATCAGTTAAAATATTTTCACTGCTTTACCTTGTGTAATGGTGAATTTCATGATTCTATAATAACCTTCCAATATATGCATTTAGTTTTGAATATGTACTCTGTGTGTTTTCTATTTGTATAATCAGTCCAGCAACTCTATGAATGTTATCTGTATATCCAGAGAAGAGTTGTCTCTCCTCTTCCTCAGAGGTACTCCTACTCTAACTAATCTTCTCTTTTACTGCTTTAACCTTTGACAACAGAACTCTGGACAACCGGACGACTGGTCCCAACCACCACTCCTCTTTCTACACATTACTCTTTCCCACCGATAGCTTCGCATTGTATGAGCCACCGAAAGAGAGCTGGTTTCAATCACACCTGTCTTCTGATTCCTATTGTGCTCTGTTCTCTCTCTGAGGAATGCGGTCATCAAGACTATAAACGTGGTGAAGAAATCTCCGTACTTTGTACTTCGCTGCAGTGGAATCTGATTTATCAATTTCTTCCGTCACTTGATAATATGCTCACATTTAGAACCGATACAAACCCGTAATGGTACACAGGTATAATAGCTGGCAAAACTATATGAGGATTACAGATACAGAAGCAAAATAACTTGGCGACTGTCAACCATGTTATAATGGATAGATTGTAAAGTATTGTTGATTTCCTTTTCTCGTGTCAACAGTTGTGCTATGATATCATTTTATTAATAACATTCAGTTCTTAAAAATGTCATCAGACAGAAACATTCAAATAAATATCATATTATGTTTCTTTTATATACAGCAGACCCACTGATAAAGTTTGATATGCTTATGGTACTTGGGCAGGGTGTCACCATGATTATGTCACATGTATGCACTTGACTACTTGTAATTACCGCAAGTGTGGCTTATGACAGAATGGTGTAAGTGGGATTGTGTCAAAACAAACTACAGTACATGTGTTCATGGTTATCAAAAGGTTGCTCTTCTCCATTTTCACTAGGCGCTGTTTCCCAACATTAAGAATGTTTTTTTATGTACGCTTAATCATTAATTTCAGTCCAATGTTTCAGTTTAATCAAAGTGTATAAATGTCAATATCAATGGTTGTTGAGCATCCCTTTCAAACTTTCCCCGTGTCAACCACATCCTCTGCTCTTTATATTGGGTGGAGGGGCTACAATGGTGATAAAGGAACACGCAGTGCAACGGTGTTATCAGGCTTTGGACACACACACCCTCTACTTATTATAATTGTTGGTAGGATTTTGCCAGACTTGAACACATAGAAAAAGCTTTCTTACTTAGTTATGGTTTTCCATAGAGCTGTCTCATCACCATCTTCAATGTACCTATTTGCAGCCGTGAGTAGTACCTTCATTTCCTTTTTATAATGCATTGTTTAATATCTCCCCTCCGAGATGGTCGAGGGGTTTGGGTGCTCCTATGAACCTGAGGGCTGTGTTGTCGGGAG
>CALSBV010000422.1:8184989-8198970 GCA_943590825.1 Bovichtus diacanthus
CCTTTTCTGCTAGTATCTGCAGCAACTTAATTGAGTCCTTGTGGCATGTTTCCTCATTTGGTGAACAGATAATAATATCATCCACATATTGAATCACAGTACTTTTTAACATCTGATCTATCCCTGTCAAATCGTCCTTCAATACCTTATTGAAAATGTGAGGACTATGTTTAAACCCTTGTGGCAATCTCTTGTACTCATAGAACTGTCCTTTGTATGTAAACTCAAACAAACCCTGGCTTTGAGTACTAAGTGGAACACTGAAAAATGCCCCGCATAAATCTAACACCGTAAAATGTGTCACATCTGACGGAATTTGAGCTAATAATGTATGCGGATCTGGCACCTCTGCTGGAAAATCGGCTACCACTTCGTTCACTGCTCTCAAATCATGTACCATGCGGTAAGAATCATCTGGCTTCTTCAAAGGCAACCAAGGCGTGTTACATTGGGGATTCTGTGTTATCCTCAAAACATCAGCTTTCAAAAGTCCTTCAATTTGTGCTTTCAAAAGTCCTTCAATTTGTGTCCTTGAACTGCTTCTTCCTTCAATGGACACTGGTTTTTCCAAGGAGGTTTAACTCCTGGTCTGAGTTCAACTGTCACTGGTTGAGCTGACTTCACTAGTCCAATATCGGTGCTATGCTGAGCCCACAGACCTTCTGGTACTTGTCGCAGCATCTCCTCTCTCCTAGAGTCTGAGGCCATCTTAGCACTGCAAATTGACTCGTGTGTCATCTGCACCACTTGTGGCTGTCCCCGTCCTTGAGCAGAAATCATAATTTTAATAAATCGCTGATCTTCACTCCTCCAAATGGTAAGATTATCTTTCATCGGTACAAAAACAGCTTCTTCTGCTTCTGCCATCATTTCTCCTATGTGCTTCTGCTCATATTCCTCCGACACCAACAAAGTCACATGTGGCACACTCTTCTCGATATCAAATTCTCCATTCAAATAGTCATCTCTGTCTATCTTCATGGCTGCTCCTTAATCTTTCTAAATTTCTGCTACCTTTAAAGTGTAAATATTCAAGTGGTTCCTCCGAACACTGTTCGTCAACAGATGTCCCGTAAAACCACTGAATTTCTCCTTCTACACCCAGGCCCCCCAAATGACCTGAAATTCTCCTAGTGAATTTTCCAGGCTTCTAAATTCTCCCTTCGGGCTTTGTCCAAATCTGCGGCTTCCTTTCCTTATTCCTTTTTCCTTATTCCTTTTTCCTTATTCCTTATTCCTTTTTCCTTATTCCTTTTTTCCTATTTTTACCATTATCCTATTGCCCTGGGCCCAGGGTTACTACTTTATCCGACTATTTTCTAAAGCCAACTTTCACGCAGTGACTAATTTACGAAATGACTTACCGTTAAGAAGTTGAGGGCCCAATCTTCATTAATCTTGCAAAGTTATTTAGCACACCTTATCGTTACTAATTAGGCTATTCTACACTTTTACTTCAATCCCATTATTTCCTTCACTTCTTTTACGTCTACCTTTATTCTTCTGTATCTTCTCTATAGTACTCCCCCCTATTGCGTCGTGCACTACGCAATAAATCCCAATTTAGAACAGAGTTTCACCTCATCATCAAAACAACAGGTCCCACACACATTAGCTTGCACAGTGCGCTGTCATGGCAAACACACACACACCAACGAATGCTCACCGTAAGTAGAGGCCTCGTTACGGAAGAAAGTGCGCTGAAGATGGGAGCGTTCCTGCAGGTCGCAACACGTCTAGGTTCGTGACGCCATTTCTGTAGTTTCTTTCGTCGTGATGTTGTGATGATGATGAAGGAATCTCTGCTGACACCGGCTCCGTTGCATATAAAAGGTTTATTACAAGTAGCACAGCATCAAACACCAAAAACAGGCGATGTTAGGATCCCAAGCCAAAATGAATCCTCTTCCTTTACATCACTCTGTCTCTGTTATTTATAGGGCACAGAGACCACCTCACCCCCTAGCAGGTCATCTGAGGTCAATGTAACCCACATGTTATTAAGTAAAGACACATGTCCTATTCCCTAGTGTGCAGTGGAGAGGCTCCTTTCAACATTCCTCAGGATCCCTTATCTAGGAATGTATCCCAAACTACAACTTCAGTACTCCTCCATGATAAAGAAAATAAACATTGTGTATTGCCAGGTTATACACCACACATGGCAAAATGTTGCTTACACATAGACACTTGTAATATTGTAGGCTTGAATGAATAAATGTTGTTTGCCACCTTATATATATTCTTTAATGTGCTTAACCACACATATTTCTTCTGGGTTAAGTTTAACTTGAACTTGATGGCAGACTGTTGCTGTACATTTCATATGCTCATCCACAAGACAAAAAAAGACGGTTGCTTCGCCACAATCACAAAAATGGTTGTTGGGAAATTTGGCAACCAGGCAAGTTAAGTTTATCTTATAAAACAATGTATTATACGCTTTTTGTTTTAATAGTGTTAGAAGGTGATGCTGTAGAGGGAGATTTAGCCACAGATTCTAGGCAGGATAGTCAAATGGGTTTCACCTTAAATGTGTGGTGATACTGTGCCGTGTTTGAGTGGTGTGTCTTATCCTGTGTATTTTGTATCCCTGTATCCTGTGGTTATCTAATGGTTCTGACTTGCAGTGCTTTCCTTCTACACCAATCCAAAACCTAAACCCAATGGTGGCCATATGTTGAGATAGATGAGATACATGATGAGATAGAGGTTGCTACTCACCTTATTCACATGCATGAGTTAACTAATTATTTTACCTTCCGATATGGTCTCATTGTGTTTAAGAGGCTTTTTCCACGCTAAAATATCAATAAATAGTGAATCATGTAATTTTAATCAAAATGTATTGGGCATAGAAAATATTTTTTCCAGATATACTGTAATCAGCCTGTTGAACACACTTTGTGCTTCCACTCCTACTTTAGATCAATGAAGGTAACGGCAAGTTATCAACATGCCTAGTAATTCAATATCACTGTAGTGCTGGCGATAAAATGATGACAGAATTTAAAAAGCTGTCTATTTTTGCAAGTTGCATTGTCTTTTATTTTGGAAATAGTTTTTAAAGTTGAATTCAGTTTTATATGACTGTTTTACATTTGAAAATGATGAAATTTGGGAAGAAAATAACAAAGTTATAATAGTCTACTTGATCAACATATTGCTACATAAACGCGGGAATGATCCACAAATAAATTGGGATTTCAAAATGAGCAGCATGTTTGTTTCATTGATACATTAAAAAGAAGATGGCAGGTGTATCTGTTGGTATCTGGTGTTATGGATGGATACGCTGGGTGAGGATTGGGTGGAAGGGGAGTTATTAGTGAAGTTTTAATTGATCTACAATATTGTTCATGGAACTTTGTGAACTGTTTTCAATACGTCCATCTCTACCACACTTTTTGTTTTACAGGAGAAACTGTAGAATAATTAATGGATTAATGACACGTTTCACATGATCATAAGCACAAAGGTTTCTGTGGTTATTTTGCACCAAACTGAAGCTTGTTGTACAAAATGATGGTTGACAGTGCTCAACATCACTGCAGAAGATAATGGCTGTAAAGAGTCACCAGAGCCGACAAAAGGCTCTTGGCATAGCTTTACTAACTGGTGGATTACAGAGCTGGTAAGAATCACTCACTAATCTTCATTCCGCCTCGCTGGCAATGATCACATAATCTGAATCCTCCTTTTTAGCTGTGACCAGCAGCTATAGCTCGGTCGGTCTGTCAGTCCAAAATAATTTCCCACCTCTTCGGCCCACAGTTTACGCCCTGGGAGGCCAAGATTGGGCATGGAGGTCAAGTGTTTGTGAGGTTGTGTGTATGACTGCATGAACGCATGTATGCATGCACGTACATGTTTGCATCTATTGCGAATTTGCACTTGTTTTTATGTGATTACATGACAGCAAGTTGAAAAAAAGAACAAACGTGTAAAACAAAAAAAAACATAAATAAAAAGGGTGTGCAATTTCAGAGAGGCTTATGAAGGTGTCCAAAATATTTTGGAACACAAGGGCACTGACCTGTCGACCTGTTCTGAGCAGGCGGGTAGCAGACCATGTGAGTCATTCTTGGAACCAAGACTGCATCACTGGACTGGCATCGCCACACCCTCTCCTGCCCATCTCCTCCCACAGTGAATCACCAAGATACCAAACCAGCACGGTGGAGGAAATAAACACACTGTCATAAGCAGTTTACTGGTGCGAGACTGCGTTCCACGCACTGCACTGACATGAAAATAGAGGTCTCAGTCTTCCTTTCTGTTCGTGTTGTCTTAGAGGGGACTGGGTTGTATCCGCCAGATGGATGCTTTTTTAGCCAGGAAGCCAGTGGCTGTCACTGCCAAGTTACACCCAAAACTCAGCTCTTGCCAGCAAAGCACATATTCTCCGTCAGTATGAGGGAGAACTAGGAATGAAAAATGGCTATGGATTTTTGACTCAAGCCCAGTGTCACCCCGTCAGACTCCCCACAATATACCATGAGCCATGGCACCCACATTCAACTACAATTTTGAAATTAAGTGCTGCAGAATTACTTATGTTATTACAAATGAAACCGTTATATACAATTTCATTTATTTGATCAAATGCTGCAAAATCAAGGGTGGGATATTAGCTAACATCTCATCTCATCCACAACATGTGAACATCTTGTCCCTCAACTACGTTCATGGACATCAGAAGCATTGATCAGTGCAGCAGGTTGACATCGCTGCACAGCAGACACCTGTGTACAGCAGATAGACCAGGTTGTCCAGCAGACATCCTGGAACGAGCAGACACAATGTCCATATCGCCAGTCCACCTTTGACTGTCGGCAGCAAAACAGCAAGTCATGACAGGGAATCTAGATTTGACGTTAATGTGTAGTTACAATATCCTACCTTTAATTATTCATATTTTCTACAGCAAAACACTATTTTCATGCAGGCACTAATGAGCGTTGGATTTGTATTACTCCATGTAATAATTTATTGGGTCCTTGCGAACCTGCTTTCGCCTTCTTCCACTCTGATATATACAGTAGTTATTGTTTGGTTTAAAAGCAATACAAGTTTAAAGCTAGTCTTTAAACAACAAAAAAAAGTGCAGTTTTAGGTTTGTCTGTTTCTCCTTAAACAAGAAACATTTTTCTGACAGTACGTTAGTTAGATTAATTGGTAATTTGTACCAATAACATTATTTACAATTGCCTGCAGGATATGAGATGCCTGTTTCACTTGATTTCATCGCTGTGGCCAGCATACAGATGGCTACTACATACTATACATTATGCATCAGATTAAGGCTTTACTCACAGTATTTACAACAGTGTCATAGAGGAGTAGTTGGACATTTCTGGAAATGTGCCTATTTGCTTCCTTGCTGAGAATTATATGACAAGAGCAATATCAGTCTCATGCCTCATGCTCTGCGTAATGTACTGAGCTAGAGCCAGGAGGTGATCAGCTTAGCCTCGCATGAAGACTGGAAGCAAAGGGAAATAGCTGGCCTGCCTCTAAAGACTAACTCTTCCTCCATTCTGTTACAAAAAATATCAACACCTCTAATGTTCACTTGTTAACACATAACAATAAGAGAGTTACCCATGCAACATTGACCACAGTGTATTATATAGTCTACAGATTCGTAACAAAAGTCCATGTCTCAGTGGAAGACTCAGCTTGAGACTCAATACTTGTATATAAGATGTATGTTTACAAGATAGCACCTTGGATGGCTGCCTTGGTGTGTTGCTGCGCATTGTTTGGTTAGTCCCCGGAGCTCTTTCACTTGAGATGAGCTCATGAACATCAGGGGATCAACTGCTTCTGCGTCAGTTTCTATTTTCACACGACTGAAAGGCAGAGCAGAGCGATGTCTTGGAAAGTATAGCAGCAGACTTAATAACATTGCTTACTAAGCATTGTCTGGAAAATTATTTAAATTAAATTATTTGTTTTTCCTTTTTCGAGCACCGGTCCAATCGGGCAACTGGGTAATTGTATTAACTGGCCGGAGGTCACTATTTACGGGCCACGGGCAATCCCTAATGGTGGACCCTGTCCATTATTTATACTTTTATATATTTATGTATGCATCATTGCAGGACTGTTGTTGTCATGTATATACCGTATTGTAGTAATATGTATGTGCAGTGCTGCCAACTCTCATGCATTGACTGTGGGACAATTTAATGTAATGGATGTAATCCTGTTTATGTCAAACGTTATTTTACTGTAAAGCTTGAGGAAATTTGAGGGAACGTCAGTTCAAATTATATTACATTGACAATTTCCATATATTTGAACTGTCATAAAAAAGCAAGCACATATCTGATGATATTTATGATATGAGCAATAGAGGCTTTGTTTCAAGAATAATTAAAACTACAGTGCAGTATTAGATTACTTTAGCCTCTGTGATACACTGCTCTTGTTTGATAGCTGGCCATACCCCACCATTGTACCTGTACTCATTTCATTCAATTATGTGCTATTGTCCACTTTTTATTTATCAGCCATCATAGCAACTAAAACTGATTACTGTGATACATAAAGTAGTGCCCTGTCTGTCTTGTCTGGTTTTGTGGTTTCTTCTGCCTCTGAGGTTCTTGATGAAGGCAGACCATTACTCCATTAGGCTAACAGCAGTAAAACATTAGTGGTTGGGGTGATGGCCACTGGATTTATTGCTCCACTTTGTTCCTCACAATTCCATTTTTTCCCACTGCTTTATTCAACAGTTGCTTTGTCAATCCCCTCTGTTGTACCCTGCTCTGATTCTACTGCAGGTTACTTTAACGGCAAGCTATGTACTTTTATACACAAGATCCAACTGAAGGGAAATCTAGCAGATTATAATGTCGTAATTTGAAACAAAGCCACAGATTCTATCTGACTCAACCTGGCAGTTGTCTACTCTTCATCCTCTTAAACATCTTACTATCTGAAGTCAACAACAATTGTTCAATATTATCTAGGTAAAGGTTAGGGCATTCATGACTGCTGCTTTTTGGTAGTCATCGTCAGTAATCGATTAGTCGATAAATCGTGGGAGATATATCTATTTTTTCACCCAAAAAAAAACAACCTCATCAAAAAGGTACACATGTGAACTAATGTATGCGAACCCACCTGGGTTCTGAGGGGCTGTTTACAATGAACGTATGATCTGATTGGACTAAAGCCCCAGCAGGCTTATCTAAGCTGGAGAAACGATCAGTCTATTTCGATGCACAGTGTCGACTGGTGGTTTTGATGGTCGAGCAGTCGACTATTCTGTGAAAGTCAATAATTCCTGTTTGGGATTCCCCACCTCTCCCCCATTTGATTAAGATGTGACTTCCTCTATCCCTTTTCAGTTGTCAGGCTTAGGTGCTTGATTAATATCCTCCATATACCCTGAAATGTATATGAACTGCTACTGTGCTAGGCTAACAACAAATAATGGTTTATTAATGCTCCCCCCAACCTACTATTGGTTAATGAGATTGTAATCTGAATTGTAGGCGACAATACACAAAATAGAAAGCATAAAAGAAGTGATAAAATACATAACAGCTAAATAATGGGTAACATTTTGTAATGTGCTGTTTATCTATGGGAGTCCATTCAATTAGAAAAAGCTTTTCTTGTATTATAGGGTTCTTTTCTTGTTATTGTCTCTTTTAAGAACCAAAAAACAGATGACTGAGAGTGAAACAAAGACAGAATGAAATAAGGAGAGGAAAAAAAGAAAGATCATAGAAAGTCTGATATGACTCAGCAGTGGTACATTCTTTTGTTGATAGCTGAATGGTGATCTGCTGCGGTCCGGCCATAGCTTGTTTTGTTACTGAGAGCTGGCAAGCAGCAAATTAAAATCTGGACAGACTGTTAGTCTGTCTCCCACTGGTCCATCACTGTCACAGGACTGACCCAGCTCTATCAGCCTGGATTGATTGTCTCTCTCCTAATAAAGCACATAATTAACGTAGCAGAGTCAGCAGGGTGTCTGCAGGTTTCAGCAAGTTTAATTTAAGTATGCAGATATATTTGTCTCAATATTATTTGTGTGAACAGATCAACAATCCGGGTGTAAATGTGTAATCTGTAAATGTTCCACCTTCTACCTTCCACAAATGCAAAAAAAGATTTGTAAACTCCAAAAAATATTCTGCAAATATAAAACAGATCTCCAAATACACAAACAAATTCCACAAATAATGATAATATCTGTCAATGCATTAAATTGATTTACAAATAAATGAAAAGCATTTTTCCAAAATATTTTTTGGAGTTTACAAATCTTTTTTTGCATTTGTGGAAGGTGATTTACATTTACAGATTACACATTTACACACGGATTGTAGATCTGTTCACACAAAAGATATTTAGACAAATCTATCTGCATACTTAAGCCTTGTGTTCACCCTCTGAATGTCGAACTGGAGGAGGCTGCAGTTCATTTACAGAGTACAGCACATCGAGCATGATAATTAATGAACAACAATATTCCTCAGCAACGTTTGGTTGTGCTTTTAAAAGTGTTATGTTTCCAGACTTTTCACAGGTATACTGGTCAGACAAATGTAACGGTTCACGAAAAACTAATACAAAATGTATTTATTGATTAATGACTACATGAATATATGATAAGTAAAAAGAAAGGTGTAGGGTCTGGACAAAAATAACAAAAATAACTAGAATTCTGGTAAATTTAGAGATCAACCAGGGTTGAACCAGCGTTGATTTTGTGTTTGAAAGGCTTATCCTGCCTTGATCAATTTGGCTTCACGACCCAGGTCGAGAGGTGGGTTGAGCAGGGGTTGATTTGATTGTGAATCGCACACAACTAGGGTCACTCACAACTGGGGTGGGACAAATTGTGGATTTGGTTGCAAATGGGGGTGCACATTGTCAGGTCACCATACCTCATACAGAAATGTTTTCAGCTACATTGGAGGTTAACGACTTGGATTCATCCTCATTATATGGGCTACTTAGGAAAAACACTAGAAAACACCAGTGGCAGCAATTGCCCATTAAGCATTAAAAAGTCCACTGAATGTGCTATATTTTCAATATACGCCACACAGATGTTTATGTGCTTAATGAATTAATTAATTATTTTGATTTACATTGCATTTTTTTTACATTTTTGCAGCAGAGCATTGCAAACACACTCTAAAACAGCAATATTGTCAAAGGTTACCTCACCCATATGATATATGAGGAAAATATAGACTATGCCTAAAATACGTATTTCTTATTCAGAGGAGACAGCTCTTTGGTGGGTGCTCAGCAGTGAAGGAAAGGGAATGTTCTGCTTGCTGTGCAGAATACAAAACATTTGATAACCTCTCAGATTCCACACATTTCAAACAGAGTGCAATAAAAGATCATGCTACATCTAACATACAAAGGAAAACACACATAAAAGAGACAGAGCAAATACATTATTTGCTGACTGCACAATATCAAATAGCAAAAGAATCAAAAGGGTTACAAACAATTATTGTCTTTCTTCATACTCGCTTGGCAAGGTGGCAAACTGCAAGTTAATATCTCTGAACTAAAACTGAAAGAAGATTTGGGCCTCATAGACATAAATAAATTCATAACACTGCCCACTCTCTCAAGAGTCGTGTTTGCGTTCCACCAGCTTCCACCTAACAATGTCCTGACAGTATTTCTGTCATTTATCATTCTGAAAGTTTCAATTAAAATTCAAAAAGTACACCTCCCACAATTCTTTGTTCATAGTCTTTGCTTGTTGTTGTCATTGCTTTTAGCGTATGAAGTCATTGAATTCGGCTATTTGTCAGTATTGTTGGAAAATAAGGTAAAATCAAAGTTTATTTTAACAATGTGACAGCATGATAAAATATTATTGGCAACGAAATTTTTGTTTTCAGAATCCCTCCAACAATGTTCATATATTATGTACCGTATGAAAAGATCATTCAAGTTAAAATAAAAATCTAGATAAATTATTTAACAACATTTCCTTATTAATAGAAAACACAACCTGACTAGCATTTCAAAACATATCTGGTGTTGCAAACTAGTTTTGTATGAACATAATTTCTACGAGATGGGGTTGATAAAGTACAGCTCTTTCCAGTGGTCAAAATCCAAACATTACAGAGTCAGGAAAGACTACAGAGAACATAATACACGACTCTAGACAACACTACAGAGAACACGCCTCTCCTAATGGTTATTATGCTTTAACCGAGAAGCTACACCTCTTATTTGGCAGTGTGGTTTCTTTCGTCGTGATGTTGTGATGATGATGAAGGAATCTCTGCTGACACCGGCTCAGTTGCATATAAAAGGTTTATTACAAGTAGCACAGCATCAAACACCAAAAACAGGCGATGTGAGGATCCCAAGCCAAAATGAATCCTCTCCCCTTACATCACTCGGTCCCTGTTATTTGTAGGACACAGAGACCACCTCACCCCCTAGCAGGTCCTCAAAGGTCAATGTATGGGTGACTAAATATGGGCAAACCCACATGTTATTAAGTAAACACACATATCCCATCCCCTAGTGTGTAGTGGAGAGGCTCCTTCCAACCTTCCTCAGGATCCCTTATATAGGAATGTACTCCTCCATGATAAACAATATAAACATTGTGTATTGCCAGGTTATACACCACAGCAGGAATCCTGTTTTCATGACAAACTTTTCAACGTATTGATTTTTGGAAAGAAACTGCTGTGAAAACACCCAGCCCTGCTCAGACCCATGATGGATGTGAGGAGATGAAGCTGGCGAGAAAGCTACAGTCAGACCAGTCATTTAGACAAAATTAATAATGCATCACGTTCCTATCTACAGCAGGAAGATACCTCATGCATAATCACTTTAGGTACAGTGCAGTCTACTGTATCAAATCGCAGCAGAAGTAAGCTGCACTCTGGTACAGCAGCATCATCTAATATGAAAGGGAAATTTAAGGACCGTGCCATTGTGTTTCTATGTTTACTATAAATCCTCAGTTTTTTTCTACATTTTTATGTTCATTTTACTATATTATGTAATAATAGTAGTACGTTTGCAGGGACTTCCTTTAGGTAGTAATCCCTCACCATGTCTTCTTTTAAAATGTTCAGCTATAGTATTTTTGGAGTGAAATACATGTGTAAGTTATTTTCTGATTTACCATGCAACTGTGACAAAGCTAGAAGAGGGTGCAGGTCTTGTTATAGGACAAATTATCGACAACACCTAACTGGATTTTCACCTAAAAGAATATTACATTACATGTTGCTTAGCAGATGCTCTTATCCAGAGTGACTTACAGTGACTAACTACAGGGACAGTCCTGGAGCAGCTGAGGGTCAAGAGTCTTGCTCAGGAGCTCAATGGTGGCAGCCTGGTGTTGAACTCACAACCTTCTGGTGTTCTTTTTTAACCTAACCACTAGACCACTAGACTACCACCATCCATTACGAATACTCTTATTGGAAAGGCTGAGTCAGCACAAATTAAGTTATATTACCAAGTCAAAGCACAATTTATTTTGAGTTAGTAAAAAAATGTTCAATCTCAACCTTAAAGGGAAATAAGAGCTGATTAGTCTTTTTAAACAATACCCAGCCTCTGTGAGACTCTGTAGAGTTGAGTAAATGTTGACTGGACTTGGCTGATGTCTTGAGGTCAGTCAACAAATAAGGATTTCTTTTAAAATAACAATTTACAACATTTTGACTCTTTTTGAAGAAACATAATCACGATTTGTACAGTAAAAGACATTTGACTTTGAGGTCTACAACCTTCTCTATGGGAATGTCTGCAACACTGACAGATGTACACTTTGGGTGACTTTACCAAAACCCAGCTTGTTCTTCTGATAAATGTTCACCTTTTGATGTGATGTCCATGTTACACAGCAAATGAGTCAACAATTACAAAATAAAAGTCCTTAACCCATTGTAAAACGTGCTGTATTGCAAGAAAAAAGAATGTCATGTGTCACATAATATTGTTGGCAAGCAATCCCTCCTTTTGTGCCTTCTGTTTGTTATAATAGATTTACTTTGCACCTTGTAAAGGACTCTAAACTGACTGTCCTCACAATGTTTGTTCTCTTCTCAGCGTTCTTTATCTGCTTTGCATACAGTGCAGTCTGTGTACATACAGCTGGCCATCTACTATTGAAGCAAGAGAGATCTGCTCGTGCTCTAAACAGTAGATTATCTACTCTGCTCAGACTATTTGTAAGAAAATTTAAGATTTACAAATACATTCCACATAGCAATACTGTATTTGATCTGAGAATAACACTTATTTAAGCGATAGAACATAATAAATACTCCATAATAATTTTGAAATAAATTAAATCCAAAGGTATATTTCATTTTGCTTTCATGGCCAAGTGAAATACAACGCAAACAACTCAAACTGCATTGACAATCACTTCTCTTACCAGAGCAGATCAAACTGAAGTTAAAATCCAATCGATGGTGTCCGGACCGAACAACAAATCAATCTTAAAACTCGTCCGTAGTCTTAATATTATAGTCTGAAGTTTCTATACTGTATCTGTAAAGAGCATCAACACAAGAGACAGGGCTGAGGGGTGAGGGCAGGAAAGGATAGTGCCAGCCCCCCCCCTCTCTCTCTCTCTCCCTCTCTCTCTCTCTCTCTCCCTCTCTCTCCCCCTCTCTCCCTCTCCCTCTCTGTCTCTCTCTCTCTCTCTCCCCTTCTCTGTCTCTGTCACTCTCTCTCTCTCTCTCTCTCTCTCTCTCTCTCTCTCTCTCTCCGTCTCGCTCTGCGGCACTCCTCCCTGCTGCCACCCACCCACCACATGTACAATGGTACAGTCCACTTCTGTACCGCAGTATGTGCAAGAACATGCCATTTGGCCAACTGGTCGGGGGAGAAGGGGTCGGGGTGGGGATGGGGGTGGTGATGGAATGGATGAGACATATGGGTGGCCGGTGGGAGGGGGATGGATGGATGGATGGATGGATGGAAGGAGGCAGGTAGGGAGGGAGGAGGGATGGATGGATGAGGAGGTGGAGTAGGGGAGTGACAGCTGTGTTGCCTTGGAGAGCGGAGATGCTTGATGAGATGCTTTTGCTAGAATGATGGATGCCATCTTTATGCATTTAAGAACCATCATTAATTGATACAGAAGAGAAAAAGGTTTCTCCTCATGTTCATCAGAAGCTTTTAGTTGCATATTCAGGTCTGTTGTGACCATAAATTCTACTTTTGCTACTGTTACTTCTCCTTTTGACCTTATGCATTTCAGCCATAATTAGGTGCTCGGACTCCATTGGTTTGTCTTTTTTGACATCTTGTCAACACCAGAAGTGAGAATGTATCGGATTGTGTAGGTGGATCTTATGAGTGGGCCCATGGGGACTTCATTCAGAATTACCATCCACACACACATATGAAAAACTCTCTCACACACAACTGAAACCAAAGTCATTCACACACACATTAAAATCACTCATATAAACATGTGAAACGCTCTCATACAAACATATGAAATGTTGAGTTTGGCAGTGTATTAGTCATGCATTACAGTTAAAAGGAAGGCCTCCAGCACATGAAGGAAACAGGAAGACTACACACTAGAAATAGCATAATATTGCTAAATTTCAAAGAGTTGCTCATCTGATTCTCGTTGTTTTTCAAGTCGAAACTAAATATTTACTTACTTATTTGAATCCCAATCCTTGTCAATTTTCATCAAAATATGTATCTATGCTTTTATTTTTCTATTTTCCAAAATGTCTCTTCTTTCCTCTCTTTGTGCCTTGTCCCTTTTCTTTTCTTACTTGTATCTATTTATCAACGTGTTATTACTATGGTGACTATTGCAGGTTTTATTTGTTTAGTTTTTTTAATCTCCTTTTTCTTCTTTTCCAATTTTCCTTGAACACCAATAATCCAATTGCACAACAAACACAGAAACAAACAAACAACCAAACTAACTAACTAACTAACTAACTAACTAACTAACTAACTAACTAAC
>CALSBV010000422.1:8246480-8256568 GCA_943590825.1 Bovichtus diacanthus
ACCCGACCCCGGATAAGCGGTTGAAGATGGATGGATGGATGGACAGACAAAGGGGAAGGGGGCAGTCAGATATCTGTAAGAAGGTTCTCAGTTGTGTGATTGGTTAAAGTTTTAAAGCTGGGATCAAATTAATTTAGATATGAAAGGGATTGATTGTAGTGACAAACTCAAAGAGAATTATCACCTGACTGCAGTTCTCTTGGATGTTTTCTTTTAGCTCATGTTTTGGTTTTATGAAGAGTAACTTTACTGTTTTGGTTTACTCTCACCACTCTCATAAACCTTGTTTTCAGTCACAGCAGCTGTTTTCAGCAAAAAACTGTGACCAACTCACTATATGGTACCTGCCCAACACCGAACGACAGACATACCAAGGTAGAGACCAGCTGGTGAACACAGTGGAGCATTTTGTGGTTAAAGAGCCAGATCAAATCAAATCTAATTTATTTATATAGCCCAATATCACACGATCATACGACCCCCTCTGTCCTTAGACCCTCGCACCACACAGGAAAAAACTCCCTAAAAGAAACCTCTCAATTAAAGAGGAAACCTGTTGTAAACCTCAGAGAGAGACTGAGGAGGATCCTCTCCCAGGATGCACACACTGTAATAGGTGACGTGTGTACAGAATAAACAACATAGTTAAAAATACAACATAGACAATCCATGTGACAGAGATAATGATGTGATCGTATATGAAAAAGTTGGATCCAGGAGGATGTCAAAATAAGTTTTCTGATGTCTCCAAAAAATATCAGCAAAGTGTCACTTGTATATGTGCTCCGTGTCAACAGACTATGTAACACTAACTCCAACTTTAGCCTAACCCTAACTCGAACACTACGCAGACACTTAACTTTGTTGAAGGTCATCTGAAAGCCATTTGACACACTATAGTCACACAGTCCTAATCAACTGTGACCATATGATCCAGTATCCAGTACCATAAACGTCATAGACCATAAGGGTGGTGGTAGTCTAAGGGTCTAATGGTCAAGCTTTCAAATCAAACACCAGAAGGTTGCGAGTTCAACACCAGGCTGCCACCATTGAGCTCCTGAGCAAGACCCTTAACTCTGAGCTGCTCCAGGACTGTCCCTGTAGTTAGTCACTGTAAGTCACTCTGGATAAGAGTGTCTGCTAAATGACCTGTAATGTAATGTAATAACAGTTAAAAAAATAAATAGATTCAAACTGTCATGTAAAGTCCTTATAAAGACCAATACTGACCATCAGTGTGACTTATTTTATAATAACCTTATCTTATCTTACCCTCTCTCAGTTTACGCTTAATCCAGGGCAGCAGCAGCCTGACATCAGTGAAAACCCCCAGAGATCCGCTCCTGCAGGGGGGTCGGCTGCTGTTTTTTTCCCAGCTCCGACCGCATCCCTTCCCCCAGGAAGTTACACCCAGTGCTACCCAGCGACTGCCGCCTGAACCTACCGGACACACCTGAGTGATGACTGATTCAAAGCGCCCAGATATTAGTGAAGCATCACTGCTCTTGAACTAAATGAAGTGTAGAATAATGGAAAACAGGCAGATGTTACAGACGGATTTGTTTTTCTACCTGGCAGGCATCTTTCCCTCCTTTCTCTGGCCCGGCACACAGAACTGTCATGGCTGGCTGAGGCCTAGCTGGTCTCTGGTTAAGAATTGAACTTCTGACAGTGTGGAGGACATATTTACATTTAGCTGGATCTACCAAGTCTAACTGGACCTCTCTCAGCACTGCAGGAAGACAACCCTCTAGGAAACAGTAAAATAGAATATGATTAAATAAAAGCTCCAGTCTGCCTTAACAGTATTTGGCTGGAGTGAGCGAACTACTTACTTTCTTTCATCCTGCCCCATCCACCCACAATGCAACTGGTTTCAGATTGGATGCTGTCATCAGGCAAAGGCAGACATATTGTCTGGACACGGGTTCCTGTTGAAAAAAATCCCAAAACAGGTACTTCAAAGGCCAGTTAACCCCAAAATCTCTTAACAGTAGTGCTATTTATCAATCTAGATTGTTTGGTGTGAGTTGTGCATGTACAAGTAGATGGCACTCAGCTTGTGGTGCTCAAAGCAGTATAAAAAATGAATTTGAAAAACTCAACAGCAACTTTCTTTTCCAGAAATTATGACCCGGTTACTCGAGATAATCCAAAGACCTTGTTGGGAGCAGTTTCACCTGCCAACCGTATCATGGCGCAGAAGGGAGCGAGCCTCTACTCAGCTAGCTAGCGTTACAGCTCAGTCTAGGAGGACGACATTAATTTTTACATCTGCGCTCACGAGCACAAACCTCTCATCATGAGTTGATGCATGGTTCCTTCTGCTGATATGGTTGGAGGGTGTAGTTAGGTAGAAAGAAAATAACAACAAGGTCTTTGGATTATCTTGAGTAACCGGGTCATGATTTATGGAAAGAGACTGACAATTGAGAGAAGGCAGACATCTCTACGATGTCTAAAAACACAGGTAAGAGGAAAAATATGTACTTTTGATATTGGGGTGAAGTGTCCTTTAAACAAAACATGATCAGTGCTATAGTAACTACTGATTGTTTAAATGGAAACATGCCCAGTAGTATGTGCTGATCCAACTCCATCAGAGCTATGTCATAGCTCATAGGCAAAGCATGATGGTACTTCTCGTGGACTGAGACAGACTTGATGAGAAAGACCTGCTCCTCTACATCATCTACTCTCTGGTCAGACTCTCCCACCACCACTCTCACACCACTGAGGAACTCTCTAGATGGAGGAGAAAACTATTAGATTTATTACAACCTATTGTAATATCTACACAATAAACATAATGCACTTTAATTGAAGCATAAAAGAGGTAATGGGGGTACACAAGTAAGTAACAACAGTACTTTGAGAGGGATGCAAAGCAGTGTGCAGCGGTCATGATCCAGCGATCAGTCAGGATGGCCCCTCCACAGAAATGAGAGCCTCTGTACTGCAGGGAAACCTGAGCACAGGTAACACGAGGCTCGACAGAAATTCAACATTTACACATCTTAAAAAGATACATACAGCTGTAAGCCTGATGCATGAGAAGTATCTGTATGTAACAGATTTATCATTTGGAGCAACTGTTTTCCCGAATATTCTGTAGCCCTAACACGCTTGTGAGATCTTTTTTCTTTTCATCTGTGAAACTGATGGGAAAAAAGCTTTGCCAGGATAATTTTTCTGTGTTTTTTTATTTGTCGTAACACTCATTTCGGCCACTAATGTAGAAAAAGTATCCTGGCAAAACCTTTTTTTCTCCACCTGTTTAACAGATGAAAAACAAATTCAATGAACTTAGAAAGATTATCTTGACAAAAAACTTTTTTTTTTCATGTGTTCTTAAGTCATAAACACAGGAGAGAAACAAATTAAGGTCAGACAGAAAGTGGATTACCACAAAATACATTTCTAAATTGCTTCTCGGGGCTTCCGTAAAAAGAAACCCACACTCAACCCTTCTGATGTGAATAATTACAGACCTGTCTCTTTTATTCCATTTATTTCTTAAACACTAGAGCCTGCTGTCTTCACTAAACTCTCTGCATATCTCCCCAGAGCAACCTTTTTGACACGACCCCGTCAGTCTGGTTTCAAGGCAGGACCGACCAACAGAGCAGCTGACATTACCATCGTATAAAGCTGCTAGCACGGCTAAAAGTTCTATTTCGGTTAAACTTCTTCTTTTGGTACTGACAAAAATTTTAATTTTAGTCCAGGAAAATGGCAAATTATCTTGCACAAAAAACTTCAAATTCTTATCATGAAAAACAGGGACATTGTTTTGTTCAGTGCAGTTGAGAGCATGGAAGATGCTTTTTATATTATTTATATTATCTATGTAGATAGATATATACTTTATTGATCCAGAGGGAAAGTTTGCCTTAGTGTCAAAGTATAAGTCATACACTGCAACATTTTCATGCAGCTAAATGTCTATTTTGGGTACTTCATATGACTGTAGAAAGTAAGTAATTTGATAAAACAACAACTCTTTTCTTTACACCCTGCTGCTGTATGCTTGTTGTGAACAGGAAATAACAGATTTCACCAGGGCTGAGAAAAAGATGTCACTGTACAAGCATTCTTACAATGACCGCTCAGCAAAATAGCAACTAAAAAAATGGTCAAAGAATAAGAGTAGACCACTGACTAGCCATGGGTGTGATCCGTATGTAGCCTCGACCCCTCCGACCACCCTCAGAGAGTGAACCATCGGGCTCCACGCCTGAGGAATCCCACACTTTGAACCTGACAGACAAGAGGAAATCTTCTCAGGCTTCCCATAATCATTCTGTTCAGTGTCCTGACTGCATCAAAGTATCCATTACAAGCAAGGTCATATTTGCCTCCCCCCGTTTGGTATCCACTATATCACTCACCTGTTTGAGAAGCATTGATGCCAGTGTTTACCCAGAACCAGAGAGAGAGCAGAGTGGCCCTCATCACTAACACACACATCAAGAATGGGCCCTACAAGGGAAACAAACTGGTTTATAGACCCACGAGTGTGTGAGGGGATACTCATTAACAAGCCAGTAAAATCTTGCTGTGGGTGGTTGGGGCGTTCAAGCGTCACAACAAAATGAACTGAAAGTGTTACTACTCTCAAGGTTAACCGTGTCATGTGTGTTTTGTTTCTACCGCAACACAAACAGCACAAATGCTGTAAAACTTTCAAAGAGGAGAAAGAGTCGTAAAATGCAGACAATGACCCAGGGGAGGCTGGCTGTCACTGTTGCATATGTGAACACATGCTGACGTAGATGCAGATGGAGCAAAGGAGAAGAACATTAGAGAAATAAAATTGAAAAACTTTTGGATACAATTTTCTCTGCCTTCTCTTTGAATGTGGCTTCCTTGACATCTAAACTTGAAAAAGATGGGGAAACATTTCTATTCCAGAAAAGAATTTCATTGTTGATGCTTTTGGCTTTCATATGTTAGGTTTACAGAGCTTACTGTCTCCCTGCGTCAAAGAGCTCATTGTGAAAGCCTGACCTTTGAGGCAAAGCTATACAAGATAGGATACAGAAAACAGAGCCCTTACCACATTCACTTCAAGATTAAACTGCTTTGCATCCATGTAAAGAGAACAGCATGAGTCAGGCATGTGGCCGAAGCAGTAAAAGAGTTGTAGAAAAGCTTGAGTTTTATCAATGCATGCAACCGACTTGGAACAAATTTGAGCTCATATGATTGAAAGATCCAGGCAGCAACACTATGTTTTAGCAGTGATGTGACATTCTTGCCAGGAGGATAAAATGTCACTTTAACTCACTCTCTCAACAAATAATGCCTCAGTCAACGGGCTGCATCTACAAATGTCCAAGAAGTGGCAGGACGGATAGCTGGTGCAGGAGTACAAGAGTTCATTCTGCTCTTTCGACACCAACAACAGATTAGCTCCTGCAACTGTGTGTCCATTTAGTTGGAGCAAGACAAGGTCTCGGGAGCGTTTATATTTCAAATCTGATATGGGTGAACTGATATTTTCTGAAATAGGGTTTTCTGTGTCAGCTTTTAGAAAATGTATCGTAGTGAAACAACTCAAATGTAATGCATCATTACAGTAATTGTTTCTTTTGGCACACAACATTGTTTGCAAACAGTTGCTTGTTTTACATCTAGCAGAAACTGCATTCATTTGGACTGGTATTTTTCTAATGACCTGATAAATGTAAGTCAAATATTAATACTTACCATAGGCTACTTTTAGCTAGGTTTTGGTCTCTTCCATCTCCTGAGGAAAATACGTGGCTCTCTAGCCAGATGTTTGAGTTGGCTAGCTACTAACTTTGTCTGCTTCTTGGTGCTGGGCAGGTAGTGTACAGTGCTTATCAGAGCTTTTTCGCAGAAAAAACAGCTGCCTGCTACGTCTGGAAAAGAGGTTGATGAGACTGAACCAAAATAGTAACATTGCGGGCAGTAGAACCAAAACAACTAGCTGAAAGACACAACAAGCTTTGTAGAGCTGAGGAGAACTGCAGAGTCGGGGATACTTCTCTGTGTTTTCGTTAACAAGAGCAACCCCTTTTAATACCACACAGTCATTTGATCCATTGTTAAATGGATGTTTCGGATTGTTTGAAGTGGGGTTAAATAAGGAGGATATATATACTTATCTTATATATATATACTTATCCATAGTCAGTGTATTACCTGCGATAAATGGCAGTCGGCACGCCCCCAGTTTGAAGGAACAGGCAGGAATACCAGCACGGACGATAAGCAATGCACTGCAGTACCGAGGACATCGGCATAACATATTTTAGCCACCTAAAAGGAAGGCCCACCAAAAAAAAAAAAAAATCTGTTTATTTTACACAAAATTTAGAATATTTACACTGCTTTCCCTTGCCGTGAAACAGCTATACAGTCTTTGTTTCCATAATCACCATCTACTGTAGGTAATACACAGACTATGATTAAGTACCTCATACAACCCCCAAACTATCCTTTTAATGGAAAACAATATTGATAGGTGCAGCTTTAAAGGTGCAATGTGAAAGATGTGGCCATAATTTTAGTTTAAAACATTTACAAAATGAACTAGTATTACCTGTCTCACTTCTGTCCAGCAATGTATGTGACTGTATCACTTAAAAATACTTTAAAATGCCCTCTTATTAGCAACTATACAGTGTAGATGTTCAGTGAGAGCATGATGAAGTGTGTATGTGTGTTTATTGCCTCTGGGCTCCCACTCTAAGCCCTGTAAGCCAGGGGATTCCTGTTTATGCAGCACAGGCCCCACTGGGTGTGCACGGCTGGCTGTGACTCTCTGCTTGGCATGGTTGCTGGGCCACAGTTGCCATGTGGCTGTTCGCAGGTGTTGCAGAGGAGAGCAGAACATACTGGAGGTCTGTTTTCAGCATCTGATGACCCACACATTGAATAGAAACATGAAGAAAGGCCAGCGGTCTCAATCAAGAATCACTGCCTCTTGTCTTTTAATTCTTCTGTCTGTGTGAAGCTGCACAAGAGGAACTATAAATCGTTTGGGAACTGACACCATGGGACTCAAATTCCCAGGATCCTTCATGGGTGTCAAAACCACCCATCACATCCTGCAACCTGATATCACCTGTTTGCACCTAGCTGTGAAAACATGCCATGATTAAAAAGAGAAGCCTCCAGCTGTTTGCTCTCTTATTCTTCTGCTCTTCCCTCAGTGACACGCCTCCAATCCCCACAGGCGCTGGGTCCCTGACCATTGCGCAGCCTGCTGGCGTGGAGCAGACCCCTGCAGCTCTCCACATCAGATGCTCTCTGATCACAGTGCAGTCTGCTTGGAAGCAGATTCACCTTCTTTTCACGATAGAGTGTTAGCCAGAAATACTAATCTCTAGTACACAAGTTTAGCGCATGCAGCCGCTAGACTTCACAACAATAGGAGCAGTTGGCAACAAGCTAACTGTACTCTGAACTGTAAGTTAGCCCACGTGATGGCTTCCTCTGCCTTTCAACAGCTGAACAAGCTGTTAACAACACAACTACGACCCAAGCGGCATCACGTCCTTACCACAGCCAGGCTTCTCTTCATCACAACAGATTTGCCAGCTAAGCTGACAAGCTATGTAACCTCTCTCCATTCATGGACATGTGTAGTAACTTTACACAGCTAGGTAAGCATTGAACTGCTTCACTGTTGTAAATGTGTTGATTTGACACACACTAACACACACACACTTATTGGAGCTAGGGAGATGCGAGGTGAGTTTAACCTTTACACACACAATAGCGAGAACAAATTCAAACTAAGACAGGCATTCATGCACAAAATCAGCTGATTACATTGAGTTAGTTCCCCTTTCATGGGGAACTAACAAAAGCTATGTAGCTTTTGTTTTTGTCCTAACAGAAGTTTACTCTGTGTGGCAAGAGATACATTTCAGATTCTGTAAAATCCAAGTGATTTTCACGGACAAAGTTACTTTTGGACAAGAAGACAAGTGGGCTTCCTCGTCCTGAGAGCATGAAAGCCCATTTTTGCCAAGAAGAGAAGTCATAATAAAAACAAAAAATACTCATGGTAAGTAAAACATTAGACTTGGTAAGTCATACAAACTCAAAATTATACCATACCAGGTAAACATTTTACTGATAAATTCTGGGATGCTACCTAATGATTTTGACTTGATATGTCATCATGTCCCCCTCCACTTAAACATGTGTTTTGATTGATGTTACTATGTGTGACAAATGTGGGCTATATAAATAAACCTAATTTGATTCTCTTTTGCCAAATTTGTTTCTTGGGTAATATTTTTGATATTCACTCTGAATGTAACACATATTTTTCCTCAAAACAAAGGAAACTAAAGATATGTGCTGCTCACCATGGGGCAAGGTTAAGTTTTAAAATGGGGGAGTCAATTTAGAAAGATACATTATTTCCACACCAACTAACCTGTTGGATTAAGCCAAGAAACAGCCACATTCTGTTTATGCCAACTGTGTCAGTATCACATAGTGATATTTGTGTTTCAGTAACCGTTCAGGCAGAGAGTGGTACTGCAGCACGAGAGACGGCGAGAGCCTTTCAAATCAAAAAGATAATAAATTCAGAGGTTGTGAGAAGTTGAGGGAAAAGATAATAGAACCAGGAAGACACCACAGTGACTGTAGAAAGTGCTGTGTTGTGTCAGAGGTGTTAGTGAAAGTCACTGCTTTCACTTCTGTCTATTTCAGAAGAGAAGGAGTGAATACCTGGATACAATTACAATAACACTTTAACATTTGTTGCTACCACCTTTGTATTAATATATTAAGAATATCTTCTTATTTTCTAATACAGTTGAGATTGTATTTGTTTGTAGTGAACAAATTCAATGATAGATGAAAAAAGTAGGAAACATACAGTATGTTCTCTAAAATGAGGTTTGAGCGGTCATCTTCATTTGCAGTGAGAAACAATATCCAGACACAATCGGCAGCGTCAGTTTGCTTAGCAACCAAAGAAGTGAGGGCGATGGATCAGACACAACAGCATTTATGTGAAGCAGTAGTCAGATTACCTGTCCCTTTATGGGTTGACAGTGCACACATCAACTGATCTCTCATAGCTTTTTTTAAACAAACTACACTCAACCCCACTGACCAATAAAAAGTTCTTTACTCCACACCAAACATGATGATGATCGATAGTCTTACTGGGGCATTACCCCAGAATGCCCCTAGAAACAGAAAATTGAGCCATCCAAAACAATGATGGGCCATCTTTCCATTCATTCATTCTGAATGTTAGCATTACATCTTAAAGGACATGTTCGTAGCTTCCACTTTAGTCCCGCTTCCAGATACAGTGCATGAAGTGGAGGGCATATCTCTAATGCACCACAGGAATCAGGTCAGCTGGACAGAATCATATGGAATCAATAATGAATCTTTGTTTCACCGTCCATCATGCCGTCATTACCCAGTCGAATCTCAGATAGGGACGATTCTTCGAACACAAACTCAAATTACAGTCAAAAGAAATCAAACGTCTTAGACAGGAAGAGGATTAAACAGTTTATTCCTTCTTTTTGGTTTACAAACGAAAAGGCACCCATTGAGTTAATTGTTTTTGGAGTTTCACATTGACTGTGGAAAAAAACTCCCTTTTCTCCTTCTGAAACTGGACATAGTGAGCGGCTGCTCAAAGCAGGAGCAATGAACATATTTAAAAATGAACATCGACAATGTAAGCAGTCTGAATGTAACCACAACCTCGGTAGAAAAATGTTTAGCTTTACAAGTACAGCCTAAGCCTATGGACCCATGTTGCGTTGGCCATGTAAAAAAGGAGCAAACAATCTTTGAGCCATGAAAACAAGAAGCCGGAAAAGTTAAAAAACATGGAGCCACCACTTTGATGCAAGTGATCAATACACAGGTCATCAAATAGACTGGTACCATTTCTATATGAAAACAACAGTTCATCAACACAGGTTTTAGCAGGAAAACTGATGAGGTGTAATATATATATATATATATATATATATTATATTATATTATATTATTTATATATATATATATATTATATTATATATATATATATAATACACATTATATATATATATATATATATA
>CALSBV010000422.1:8266568-8282272 GCA_943590825.1 Bovichtus diacanthus
GATTCTTTATCGTGATCTTATTCAGACCACGGTAATCGATGCAGGGTCGGAGGGTCTTGTCCTTCTTCTCCACAAAAAAGAACCCTGCTCCAGCGGGTGAAGAAGAAGGACGAATTATACCAGCCGCCAAGGCTCCTTCTATGTATTCCCTCATGGCCTCCCTTTCAGGGACGAACAGGGAATACAAATGCCCCTTAAAAGGAGTAGCCCCTGGAAGGAGGTCAACCGGACAATCATACTCCCGATGAGGCGGTAAGGCTGTGGCCCGAGTCTTATTAAAGACCTCCTTAAGCTCTAGATAACAAGCCGGTACCTTGTCCATCTCCGGAAAGTCCCTCTCCGGGCTCTCCCTCTCGAATGAGGTGATCCCTAGATCACACCTCTGGCTGGCTGGAAAACACGTGGTGGAACAAGTCTGGTGCCAGCCCAGTATCTCTCCGCTGGTCCAGTCAATGTGGGGGTTGTGCTGGACAAGCCATGGGAATCCCAGAACTAGCGGGTGTGAAGGAGAGTTAAACACGTGGAAGCTTATCCTCTCCGAATGTCTGTCTGCCATGACTAGCTGTACAGGGTGAGTGATGTGGGAGACCTGACAAAGTAGTCGATCATCCAGGGCCATGGCCTCCAATACCTCGGGTAGCGGGTCTAAGTCCAAACCCATGCTCCTTGCCAATCCCTCATCCATGAAGCTCTCGTCCGCTCCGGAGTCAATCAGAGCAGGATGACTCAGGGATCCTCCTGGTGAGGGTCTTCTCTTGGAGAGAGTTCGGCTCACCAGTGCCCTCTTTACTGGCGAGTGGTCCTTCAGTGGGCACCTAGCCATGAAATGTCCTAACTCGGAGCAATAGATGGAGCGGCCTTCCCTCATCCGGCGTTGCCTCTCTGTCGGAGACAGCCTGGTGCGTCCCACCTGCATCGGTTCCTCTGGTTCGGTCACCGCCGCATCGAAGGAGCTCTGTCTCCGGGGTCTCACTGAATCTTGATTGAGAACAGGTCGTCTGTCAGCTCCACGGATTGCGGTTGCTGACAGTTTCCGTTCCCGTTCTCTCTCACGGAGGCGGTTGTTGATCCGGATGGACATGGCGATGAGGGAATCTAAAGCAGACGGCTGTTCCAATGGTGCTAATTGGTCCTTGATGCGGTCCGATAGTCCACCTCTGAAAGCATCGAATAATGCCTGCTCATTCCAACCGCTGTCGGCTGCCAATGTCTGAAACTCCACAGCATAATCAGAGGCCTGCCGGTTACCCTGTTGCAGACTAATGAGAGCGCGGGTCGCCTCTCGACCCGGAGCAGTTTGATCAAAAATCCTCCTTAATGTCTCAGTGAAGGTCCTCAACGATTGACAAATGGGTGCCTCTCTTGCCCATTCCGCCGTTGCCCATGCTTCAGCCCGTCCGGACAAGTACGAGATTATGTACGTTACCTTGGACTGCTCTGTCGGGAAACAGGCGGCCTGAAGCTCAAAATGTAGGTCACATTGCGTTAAGAACGCTCTGCAATTCTCCAAATCCCCAGAAAAACGTTCAGGACGGGAGAGGTGAATCATAGAACTCGGGATGACCACTGGGGAGACTGCTGCTAATAGCCCCGTAGTGCTAGGCTCCCGTGGTGTAGAAATCGAAGGAAGTGCTGTTTGGAGGTGTGTACCCAGCTGTTGGAGCTGTCTAGTCAGCTGCTCCACTTGACGACTGGTGGTATTCTGGAACACCGTCTGACCGTCCGTCAGGGATCTAACTCCTATGCATATAGCTGATAGCTGCTCCTCCAGAGCGTGGAGGTGAGCGCCCTGTGTGCCGATCGCTGAACGAACAGTCTCCGAGTCGGCTGAGTCCATGTTAATGGCCAGTTCGTACTGTAACGGTTCGACCAGTACACACTCAGAGACAGAACAATGATGATGATGATATACTTTACTTGATAAAGTAGACATACAACCGGACATGTAGGGGAAGTCCAAGGGCAGAGTCGGGTCACAGAAACAAGGTCGATGCACAGGTAGGTCCTCAGCATAGCGGAACAACAGGTAGGGATCAGGCGAAGACGGAGTCAGGTCACGGAAACAGGGTCGAGGAAGCCAGGGAACCAGGAACTCGGAAAACAGGAATAACGCTGGAACTCTTGACATAAAGTACAAAGACGAAGTGGCAACAAGGGACAAACAACACACAGACTATATAATCCAGGAAGTGGGAGGGGATAACAAGGCACAGGTGGAGACACTAACGAACAGAGTGGAGACACTAATGAACAGAGTGGAGACAGGAACTAGAAACAAGACACAAGAGGGAACATACAGTTAACAAAATGAAACAGGAAGTACAAACAACACAAAGCATCTAACGAACGGGACGGGACCTGATATTACTAAGTTACAGGACTAAGGCAAAAGCTTAAACATTGCTAAGAAGAATTTGACTACACACTAAAAGACAACATTTTCACACACAGCACTGGACTGCAATATAGTGTATCTCCTTTGTCATTCTCTGTGTTCACAGGGATTTTCTGTGGAAGTGTCCTTCCTGGCCCAGTGCTCCTGAATAAGTCCCAGTATGCAACGCTTCTCTTCTCCTCTGACATTAACAGATCAGGAAGTGGATTTGTCATTAGGCATCTCGCTGTCCAGGGACACTCTAATCCTGGTGCGAAACACAAAACACAATGCACACATACAGATACAGTACACAGGCACAAACATCTGTGCATCTCTGCTTGTAATACCAAGGTATATGTACTATAACCATCATTGAGCTTAAACTGTTCAATGTGCATACAGTTCATTGTACAGTTGGGTGCGTGCGATCAGGATGCGGGACAGTTGTTCTAGTTGAGGATCAGACTGCTATCCACAGCCCAAGTTACCCACAATTCTACAGTAATTACTGTGTCCTCCGCTCGGTTGTCTATGCTCCACAGGGTCACGTTGTTAAGGTGATGTACAAAATCTTCCACTGAATCAAATAGAATGACTGAAAGTCTTATAACTCACTATTTTGTCATAAACGCATCAGTAATCAAAGGCTGATTATCATCTGTTTCGACTTTATCAGCCCATTAAATGGCAATTATCAGTGGTTATCAGCACCATTGTAAAGCTTCAGAAGGGGCAACATGTGCAAACTGCACCTACAGGTGAAAGTCAAACACTGCATCCCGTGGTTAACGTGAATTGAAACAAAACTACTTTAGGTTTAGATTTAGGAAAAGATAATGGTTTGGGTTTGAAAAAGTATGTAGTTTCCTGTGTTTTTGAACCCAACCGTCCACCCTAACCTCTTCTCTACTTGGATTGTGTCTTTATATGACCTACGTGACCTGACTTCCTCCTTTTCTCCCGTCATGATAACTATGTCCACTAGAGGTTGGCGTCGTCTTATAATCTTATCATGATCAACCATGAGAATAGACAATAACAGCATTCTGAACCCAAATCTATGAGTCTGATAATCATTGATATTGTCATCAATATGCTGATCACATCGGATGAGAACATACAAAGCGGATGTGGTTTTTGTGTTGCATTTCAGCTGGACTTTGCTGATTTTTCCCTGGAGGAGTCAGACAGATGCTTGTATGATTCCCTCACTGTCCTTGCAGATGTGGAAGGAACAGAGGAGATTGGTAGGATGGATGAATCTCTGGATGACAGTTTAACAAGCTTCATCTTTTTCTCTCATTGTTTTTGGCCTGCTTTGTTTATGTCTGTTTCTCTGAAGGTCTTTATCGCATTATTTTCACTTTCAAAATCAATGTTACATTACCTGCAATAAGAGTTGTTTTTGTTGTGTTTTGTTCAGTGGTGCTCTGTGGTGGCAGTACTCCTCCTCCTGTCCTGTCCTACCACAGCGTCATGGTGCTTCAGTTCACGTCAGACAGCAGCATTACACATCGGGGCTTCAGCGCCACACTGTCATTCATCAGCCATACAGGTATGTCTATGGTATGTGTGTTTAATGTGTGTGAGCTCTATAGTGAATCAGTCTCTGTGTGTAGATCACCTAATGACCTCACCTCACTTAATGAAAGTTAGTTTTAAATGTTTAGTCTGTCTTTATTTGCAGGAAAATACAGAATTTGAAACTATGGTTAGTTTCTAATTTTGTAAGAAAATAATTATCTTGTACATTTTTTTTAATCTTTAGTACATTTTACAAAAAAAAATTCTATAAATACCTGTTCTGAACTTTTACTAAAACTAAGTTAAAGGCAAACTGAAATTACCAAAGCCAGACTGAAAATAAACTAATTTTAAACTTATACTAAGATAAAAATTGAAAACAGTTTGGAAATGAAGATATTAATCTGGTCATAAAACTGTACAAAAAAGCCTGGGGCGGCTGTGGCTCCGGAGGTGGCGGACGTCCACTAGTCGGAGGGCTGGTGGCTCAATCCCGGGCCTCCCCGGATACTGAACCCCAAATTGCTCCCGATGGCCAACAGTGTGTGAGTGTGTGTGAAGGGTTATCTCTGATGAGCATGTGGCACCTTGCATGGTAGCCTCTGACTCTGTATGAATGTGTGTGAATTGGTGAATGCTGATGTGTTGTAAAGCGCTTTGAGTGATCAAAAAGATTGGAAAAGCGCTATATAAATGCAGTCCATTTACCATTTGCCTTCTCTATTTTTCTGCAGACCTTCATGATCAGGACACAGGTGTGGAGAGTCGAAGAGACAGACTTAATCACCAATATGATTTGGCAGATAACCAGCATCACATAATGTCACATGGTTGGTGGTTTGTTCAATCTTTGCATTCTCTTTGGCATCTTTTGCATTTAGATGTGTTGACTTAAGGTTTGTAGATTTAGAAAGAGGGCACTGACAAGAGAATCCTGGCACCCAGGAAAAGGTTTTGTAAGTGAAGAAGGAGAATAAGTAACTCTCCTTACCTTGAGTTGTTAAGCAAGGCACTGAACACTCAACTGCTGCATTGGAGCTGTAGTGGTCATCAGCTCCCAGTGACACGCATCCAGTTCATCCAACGTCCTGAGTAAGTTAAGGTTACATTAAAGAAAATGGCTCTCTTTAGTTTGTGTTCCCTAAATTCACGTAGCAGCAAACAATGAGGAAATGTGGACCAGAAAATGTCTGTAGAGCTTGAGTCTTTTTGTCTGTACAGAAGTTGTGTCACAGGCTCAACAAAGCAGCTGGCATTTAGAATGGCCATGGGACATTTAACACCTGAGTTATTATTGAGGCATTAGAAGCAGAATGGCCTACAGTATAAGGGTGAGATGATTCAGTGTTATTTTTGTTTTAATACTGATCATATTGCTGCTCTTTTCTCTCTTCTAGAATTATCTTAATAATTGAGATCTGGGAAATGAGTCCTACAAACTAAATACTGAAGTGCATGCTTCAAAAGTGATACAGAAGTATAAAACAAAATCCCTCTTTTGTCACTGAACATATGGTGGAGTTTTGAGGTTTTTGAGGTTTTGTTGTCGGCTCCCTTTTTCTTTTTAACTAGGCCTAGTTTAAAAGAGAAATAGAGCTTCAGCATTAAGACAAGAACACAATGAATATAGTAGTTCAGCCTTTCTCTGGTTGACTTTGGGAAGTCTTTAAAGTAGTTTGGCAGTTTGGCCAATACAGCTGTTTGCTTTTTTGCAGTTCTTTGATTTGATTTATTCGGCAAATTAATTTAGAAATAAACACCAGCACATCCAAGGCAGTAAGTGCTTACATTAAAAGAAAAGTTGGGATGACACAATACATTCTTATTTACATTGTGGTTCCTTAAGCTTGATGCCTCTTCTTTTATTTAACTCTCAGCAAGAAAGTGTAAAAGAATATTCCCCAATATATGAAAGTAATGCTTTAAGCTACATTGATGAAACAGAACATTTTTATGTTTTATTAATATTATGATCTTAGTAAAAGTAAGTGTAAAACATTTAGTTATGAAGTAAATTAAAGTTATAATTTTGACAATAGAATTGTTAAGTGTAGTAATGTACCACAATTACTGATTCAAAAGTTTGTTTTTATTAAAGTTTATGTGAGATCCTCATCAACACTCTCTGGATCACACACACACACACACACACACGCACGCGCACAAAAAAAAATAGCAACTTGCTGAAAAACAGTAAGAATACTGTTTAGAGGTAAATGTCTTTATGGCTCTCATCCACACCATTCCAAAACCTTTTTTTTTTAGTTTAGCTAACATGACCCAGTTACAGCAGCGAGAAGTAGTTACAATGCTAAGTTTGACCACACAAAGTGAGCTCTTGAAGGTACAGTGAAAAATAACAAATGTCTGTCCCAAACCATCAGCAGGCAGCACGGAACAAAAGCACAAAGTTCCCCTTACACATGAAACGCTATAGCATTAAAGAACACTTAAAAAAAAATAGAGAGCATAAATTAAATTCCTGCTGCACAAGTTAAGACTACAGAACCTCCCTCATTTATTACATCATGATAGTCCTGCTGTTTAGCATCAACACTAGATAAATGCCAGAAAATGTTAAGTTTGTGGGAAAACCTCATATTAGATGTCTGTAGACAGTGTATATAAGCAACATGTCATTCGTATGAACCTGTGTCAATACATGATTCAATAGGTATTATAAATTACACAAGATCGTGGTGGTAGTCTCGTGGTCTAGTGGTCAGGCTTTCATATATTACACCAGACGGCCCCTGAGCAAGACACTTAACCCTGAGTTGCTCCAGGACTGTCCCTGTAGTTAGTCACTGTAAGTCGCTCTGGATAAGAGCATCTGCTAAATGACCTATGATCATGAAAATGTATCTGTTTTAGATTTTTTTCTCTCTCTGAAAATATCATCATAACAAGGTGATTTTAATCCAAAAGTATTCGTCTGCCACCTCAATCTGCTGTCACCAAACACAAACTAGTAATACAGAAAGAATAATAGCATATTGTATATGCAATAAGCATTGCAATAAGTTTGGTTGTCACAACTGTGTTTTTCCAGCCTGTCAGAATGCTAGTGAACACAACACACTGGACATGGACACTAGAGATGAATATCACGTGATGCAGCAACACGTCTCTATTATGGCCACAAGGCTTGTTTCCCCCAAACAAGGAATTATTTTACTCTAATTCCTCTATATCAAGATATTCAACTCTTGAGAACTGTTCACTTTCACTGCCAAATGACTCAAGTTCTCAAGTTACTGTGGTTCCTAAACGTTTTGGCCTGTGATGCCTTAAAAATAATCATCCATCGTCACAGGTTACACTGTAAATACTTTTAGAAATACTATGTGAAGGAGAAAAGAATATCAAGTAATTAACTATTTATTTCTGCTTTCCCATGTTATTTTTTTTAAATATTTATATATATATATATATATATATATATATATATATATAGAGCATCAAACACAATTCCAAAAAATAAATAAAAATAATTTAATTACTTCACCCATTGATGTTTTTTTGAAATTCCCCATTTTTAGATTTGTGACAAACAGAGAAAATAAAAACAGTGAAATTAATTCTGGCTAATGGGGTGTTACATAGTCAACCCAATTTTCCCAGCGTGACACAAATAATTACAGTTTATGGTTAATATACGCTCTTATCTTCTCCTTTTTTATAGTGTTCATTATAATGTCCATCTATGCATTTAAAGTTGGGCACTCTTGCAATAATCATTTCCTCGATTTAGGAGCCTTTTTACCTGCTCGCAGCAATATATTTATTACATATTCGTCTCTTTTTAGCTGTTCTTTAAGCCTGTGTCCAACGACCCCACACATTTATCTTGCAACACATTAAAGGGGTCCCAAGAGGTCTGGAGCTATTGCACTTAAATATTGTTACGACCCGGCTTGAGAAGGGAAAAGGGAGTAACATAAAACCAGATGGTATCGGTTAAACAAAGCTATTTATTGACAGTATAAGGTAAAATGGACAACTAAAATGAGTGTCACAGTTCTGCTCCTCGTCACCTCACCTGCCAGCCACTCCCACCTCTTCACCTCACCTGCCAGCCACTCCCACCTCGTCACCTCACCTTTGCCTCAGGCTGCAGCCAATTCCCAATCAAACACCTATTTAAGCCTCCTCCCGACAGAACCTCTTTGCCAGATTGTACTTTGTGTCATGCAAGTCTCTCCAGCTTTTCCTCCTGCACAGATCTCCCAGTACCGACCCCGCCTGTCTCGGACCTCGGCCTTGTCTGTTTCCTGACCCTCTGCCCGGCCTCGACTACCCTCCTGCTTTCTTCCAGTTGGTTTGTCTCCGTGATTGTTATCATCCCTCCGTGGACCTGTGTAATCAGCTGTAACCTGCTCTGGGTTAAGAATAAACTATCCTGGATATCTTGTGTGCTGCATTTGGGTCCAGAACATTCTGGCCACAAGATGGACCCAGCAGGACTTTTTGACTTGGAGGGTTTGGAGCTTTCCTTCACTCTGACATGCCTCCTTGGGGAATGGAAGAGAGCCCCTTGTAGGGAGCTCAAACAGGCGGCGCTTGGTCAATTACCACCAGGCAGTGACTGAGAAACCCTAGTTGTTGAGTTCTTTGCCGGACACACTCAAGGACTTTCTCAGTTACCCTGATCCATTTCTTGGAGGTCCCGAGAGTGTTCAAGAGGCTGCCAAACGTCTGAGGAAGAGATCAAACCGTCACAGTGGCCCCACCCTGTTCCTGCTGTCGAGCTGCGCCAGAACTCTTTTTCCGCTGTCGGGCTGCGCCAGACCCCTTTTTCCACTGTCGAGCGTCTCCAGACCCTCGTCGCCGCTGTCGAGCGGCTCCAGACCCTCGTTTCTGCCGTCGGGCTGCGCCAGACCCCTGTTTCTGTCGCGGAAGAGCGCCAGACCCAGGATCCCGCTGTCGCCGAGGAGCGCCAGACCCCGGATCCCGCTGTCCCCGAGGAGCGGCAGAACCCTGATCCCCCTCTCCCAGTCGCCTGATCGAGCCCTCTCCCAGGCCCCTGTCGAGCCTCCAGTTCCCGTTCTCCCTGAGTGGTCCAGCCGACCTCCAGAGCGGCTACGCCTCCTCCGGTCCCCCTCCGGCCGACCTCCTGAGCAAACGAAAATGAACCCCAATCAAGACACCTTGAATAGCGGGGTGAAAACTAAAGACGTATAAAACACGCAATGCAGACAAAACACACCGAAGCACCTAGCGTGCTGGACAAAGAAACTTGAACAAAATCACACTAAGGTTGACGAATATAACAAGTACTCAACACAGAATGCGTTAGACGCTCGATTACAACAACAGAGTACATAGGTGTGCTGACAACCCCAGCAGCAGCAGCAGCCGACTGTTGAGCTGGCCAGGTACTTGTAGATCCTGGTCCACACCATACGTCTCGGATTGGAGAGCCGGAACAGGTATCCTCCAATCCACATCGGTCTTCATCAGGTGGGAGGAGAGCAGCAGCAGCGCTGCGGCCAACCACAGATCGGGGACCACACATCCTAATTAACATATAAATAGGACAGAAAAACATGCACACACACAAGAACTACCGGAAGAGTAATAAGGCAGACGACATCGGCCGTGGCCGCAACACTCCCCCCCCTTAAAACACAAACTTCTAAATTTTCTAACACATCAACCCAATGTCAATTTAAAACCTAGACAAAGCATCAGCCAACACATTTTCTGAGACCTTCTTATGGCGAATTTCTAAGTTAAAATCTGGGGGTTATGATCTGTGAAGACTACGGGTAACGAACTGGAACCAACGTACACTTCAAAATGCTGGAGTGCCAATAACAAAGCTAGAGTCTCTTTTTCAATTGTGGAGTATACAACCTTGTGCCGGTTAAACTTACGTGAGAAATAACACACCGGATGGTCGACAATATCATCATCCTCCTGCAACAGAATGGCACCGGCCCCACTGCACTCGAGTCAACCTTCAGTTTAAAAACCCTGGAGAGATCAGGAGCAGCGAGCACGGGCGCGTGGCTTAAGAGGGACTTCACACTCTCAAAAGCATGCTGGCACTCAGAGATCCATACGAAGTCTACCTTAGGACTGATCAAGTCAGTTAACGGGCGAACAACAGTAGAAAAGTTCCGACAAAACATCCTGTAATAGCCTGCCATACCTAAGAATCTACGAAAGGCACTCCTAGTGAGAGGAACAGGACAGTCTGCGATAGCGACTACTTTAGCCTCAATGGGGCGTACCTGGCCTTGTCCCACCTGTTTGCCTAAATAGGTGACAGTGGCTTTCCCAAACTCACATTTCTCTAGGTTTAACGTAAACTGACGAGGCGAGTGAATACCTGCTCGAGGATCTGCATGTGCTTCTCCCAAGTGGTGGCGTACACAATCAGATCATCACACATCATCAGAGTTACTCACACCAGCCAACACCACATCTACCAACCTCTGAAAGGTAGGCGGTGCGTTGCACATGCCAAAAGCCATGACAGAGTACTGCAAGAAATGATCCGGAGTTACAAATGTAGATATTTTGGAAGTGCAGTCAGTTAAGGGTACCTGCCAAAAACCTTTGAGCCGATCCAATTTACTGACATACCTAGCAGAGCCCAAGTTATCAATACAGTCCTCCATCCAAGGGAACGGATAGGAGTCTGGAACCGTAACCACATTCACTTTACAAAAATCGGTTATGAATCGAGGAGATCCGTCAGATCTAGCCTCTAAAAGACAGAAAGAGCTCCAGGGACTGGAGCTGGGTGTGGCTAAACCATTTTCTAAAAGATACTTTGTTTCATCTTTCATCAGTGCATGTTTCACTGGATTAACCCTGTATGGATGCTGCTTAATAGGCTTTGCATCCTTAACATTGATGTCATGTTGAAGCACAGCAGTTCGAGTCGGGACACCCCTTAAAAAGACAAGGAAAACTAGCTACTAAAGCCCCTACGTCACCTTGCTGCCCATCGGACAGGTGATGTAACTGCGACGGTAACTCTTCCAACATCTCAGAGTTAGGCAAACGGGCACCGTGCTGTAAACAAGACCGCATTTTCAAATCATCTGACATTTTAAGGTTTTCCATCACAATCAGCGCGGAGCTGCCGGGAACAGCAGCTGTTTCGGCGTGCTCTGACGTTGGCAGACTGGGTTTGGGCGCCTCTCCAGAATGATACAGTTTTAACATGTTAATATGACAAACTTTTCTCAGTTGTCAGACAATACTTGCGGAGCATAGACTTTAGCGTCTGATGCCACCGCGCCTTGCATTTCAGGATGATAAGCGCTGGATACGATGTGACGCACGTTCAATATCTGGAAGACCTGTTTGAACAGTTTGGACTGAAAATTTGTACCTTGGTCAGTTTGAATTACATGGGGAAGTCCGAATCTGGAAAAGAACTTGGTTAGCGCTTTTACTACCGAGCTGGTCGCCGCAAAGGAACAGCTTCGGGGAAGCGAGTAGCAGAGCGTGCGTCGGATCCGCTCGTTGCACAGCACATAGGCGCTCCCGTGATACCGGAAGAGTTGGGCAAACTGAAGGCACAGCAGGGCTGACGGGACACACGGGCTCAGCTGCTGTTTCGTCAAGAGATGCATCCGCAATCTCAGTTTCCTTCTCGAACCCAACTTGTCCTGAAAAAACTGGCATAAGCACACTATCAGACAAAGTCACATCATCATGTTTACGCGCCTGTGCACAAGTGACTACACAAATAGGGAACACATCTGAGTGTGGCTGTAGTACCTCATGTGACCCTGCAGACTGAAGGGAATCCAACACTTCCAGCGCAGGAGTCACTTTGCCACCAGCGACGTCATTACCCATCAGAAATACAATAGCTTTAATTGGTAATGCTGGACAAACAGCGACGGGGAAGAAACCACTAATTAATTTGGACTGTACGTGTACACGGTGTACAGGTCTGGGAACGTAACCCATTTCAATGCCGCGTAAAACCGAGCCATAACCGCAGGCAGACTGTTTGGAAAATGGCAACACAGATGCAACGATCACAGACTGAGAGCCACCGGTGTCTCTCAAAATACGCACCGGACACTGATCGGCAGCCTTGCCGGTTAACGACACAAAAACGGACTTGCCCTTTAATGTTTTGCGTTCACTTTGTTAGCATCACTCAGGAACTTGAAACCGGACCACCGCTGTTAGAGATGCCTTCGAGTACTTCAGTAGGCATACCTTATAGCAGACAGGTTGTCTTCTCACAGTAGGAAAAGCACAGGTGTTACTAATAACATTAACAGATTACAATAATAATGATGGCTGCTTTTTGTGCATATTTACTCGCTGACAGGGCTTACTGGAAACTTAATGGAATGGAGTCATCGTTAATGTCATTTACACCTGTGCTTTTCCTGCTTTGACAAGTCAAAATGTCTGCTGTGAGATGGGTCTATTTAAAAAAAGAAACTATCACAGCTAATGGATGCATTCCTTTTTTATGTCATTAATTCCACTTACTTTTATTTGTGCAGGAAAAACATGTTGCACCTCATTCATACCGGCAACATGTCCCGGCGAGCTGGGAGCTGAGCTGCAGCGTGGCTGCACGCGACTGCTGCTCAGTGCCTTGCTCACAGGCACTTTCACAGTAGCTGTAAGAGAGAAGTCTCCTGACAAAATAAAGAAATAAGTGAGCCAGTTAGTATCACAAAGTGAGCTCAGCTGGGAGAATTGCTATATTGCAATATTGATTTAAGAGAAGTAGCGTTTTGGTAGACTATGTCACAACATAAAAAGAAAAATTCTAAACACTCAGGTTCTTGCAGTCCATCAGTTCAGAGAAGATGTGGATACCACTTAAAAATGACAAGAAGTTTATTGAAGAATATGATACAGAGATCATTAATAACAGTGTAACGTAGTTTGTAAGAGACTTTTGATATTAGATATGCCTTGTTTGATATTCAGAAATGTAATTCATAATACTACATGCTTATTTTGAGATCTTTTACAGTATTCTTTTCATAACTCTACATAGTTCTGTTGTTTAGTGAACGTGGATGCAGCAGACCCAGTTGTGCAGCAGTCCAGCAGCAGAGCCATGCCCCCCCCAGGGGCATGTAGAGCATGAGATCTCAGAGGATCCCCCCCTGAATTTTAATAACTTCCAGCTTTGTTGTCTCTTTTTAGTTATATGTGTATTGTTATATGTTACTATACTTTTATATTTGACGATCTTTGGAAGAGCATTGAGTGATGTCGACAACATTTGCCATACCTGGCCAATAAAGTTTATTCTGATTCTGGTGACATTGGTTGTATGACCTAGTTCTGGTATATGGTGTTGAAATTGAACATTTATTAGTCTGTCCACATAATCCTCTTTTATCAGACCATTTTTAATAACTTTTGAAGTCCTGTTACTGGACTAAAAGCCATTAGGCAAAATATCGTACGCTCGATGTCTATCTGATGTACAGGACTGTCTCAGAAAATTAGAATATTGTGATAAAGTTCTTTATTTTCTGTAATGCAATTAAAAAAACAAAAATGTCATGCATTCTGGATTCATTACAAATCAACTGAAATATTGCAAGCCTTTTATTATTTTAATATTGCTGATTATGGCTTACAGCTTAAGAAAACTCAAAAATCCTATCTCAAAAAATTAGAATAGTTCCTCAGACCAAGTAAAAAAAAAGATTTATAACAGCAAAACAAAATCAAACATTTGAAAATGTCCATTAATGCACTCAGTACTTGGTTGGGAATCCTTTTGCACGGATTACTGCATCAATGCGGCGTGGCATGGAGGCAATCAGCCTGTGGCATTGCTGAGGTGTTATGGATGCCCAGGATGCTTCAATAGCGGCCTTTAGCTCATTAGCATTGTTGGGTCTGGTGTCTTTCAGCTTCTTCTTCACAATATCCCACATATTCTCTATGGGGTTCAGGTCAGGGGAATTGGCAGGCCAATCGAGGACAGTAATGCCATGGTCAGTACACCAGTTACTGGTGGTTTTGGCACTGTGGGCAGGTGCCAGATCATGCTGGAAAATGAATTCCTCATCTCCATAGAGCTTTTCAGCAGACAGAAGCATGTAGTGCTCTAAAATCTCTTGGTACACAGCTGCATTTACTCTGGGCTTGATGAAACACAGTGGACCAACACCAGCAGCTGACATGGCTCCCCAAACCATCGCTGACTGTGGGAACTTCACACTGGATTTCAAGCAACTTGGATTTTGCTCCTCTCCAGCCTTTCTCCAGACTCTGGCGCCTTGACTTCCAAATGAAATACAAAACTTGCTTTCGTCTGAAAAGAGGACTCTGCAACTGTCCAGTGCTTCTTTTCCATAGCCCAAGTCAGACGCTTCTTCCGTTGTCTTGAGTTCAGAAGTGGCTTGACCATGGGAATACGGCTATTGTAGCCCATTTCCCGGACACGTCTGTGAACAGTGGCTTTTGATACCTGGACTCCAGCTTCAGTCCACTGTCTTTGAAGCTCCCCCAAATTCTGGAAGCGACTCTTCTTCACAATGCTGTGAAGGCTGCGGTCATCTCTCTTGGTTGTGCAGCGTTTCCTGCCACATTTCCCCCTTCCAACAGACTTTTTGTGGATGTGCTTTGAAACTGCACTCTGTGAACAGCTTGCTCTTTGAGACATTTCTTTTTGTGTCTTACCCTCCTGATGGAGGGTGTCAATGATGGTCCTCTGGACAGCAGTCAGATCAGCAGTCTTCCCCATACTTGTGATTTAGTTTACTGAACCAAGCTGAGTGTTTTTCAAGGCTCAGGAAACCCTTGTAGGTGTTTCGAGTTAATTAGACGATTCAAGTGATTCGTTGAACACCCTACTAGTATACTTTTTCATGATATTCTAATATTTAGAGATAGGATATTTGAGTTTTCTTAAGCTGTATGCCATAATCAGCAATATTAAAATAATAAAAGGCTTGCAATATTTCAGTTGATTTGTAATGAATCCAGAATGTATGACATTTTTGTTTTTTTAATTGCATTACAGAAAATAAAGAACTTTATCACAATATTCTAATTTTCTGAGACAGTCCTGTATGTGCTGTAGCTAAATGTAAGGAAGTGATTCCATCAACACTTAATTCATTACCATGTCTCAATACCAATGTAACGGAGGACTCCTGTGATAACTTTAGTCCCAAATGAATCATCTTGTTGATAGAGCTGCAGCCTCACTGCGGATGACACTCAACTCTGTCGCTCCTCTAAAGAAGATAATTAAACAGACAAAGCTCCGTGGCTTAACCCCCAAACCTGCAAACTAAAACTAAAATCAAAAAACTTGAGAGGAAATGGCGTTCTACCAAACTGGAAGAATCTCATTTAGTCTGGCTAGATAATCTTAAAACATATAAGAAGGCTCTCCGTAAGGCCAGAGCAGCTTATTACTCTTCCTTAATAGAAGAAAATAAGAACAACCCCAGGTTTCTTTTCAGCTCTGTAGCCAAGCTGACAGAGAGCCACAGCTCTACTGAGCCTTCTATTCCTATATCGCTCAGTAGTGACGACTTCATGAGCTTCTTTAACCATAAAATTATAATTATTAGAGACCAAATTAATCCCCTCCTGCCCTCAATCTGTAAAGACCTATCTTCAACCACTGGAACCTTAAAAACAGCTGGAACACCTGAAATATATCTAGACTGCTTTTCTCCGATCGATCTTAACCAACTAAATTCAACAATTTCGTCATCTAAACCATCAACCTGTCTCTTATATCCGATTCCAACTAAGCTGCTTAAAGTAGTTTTACCCTTAATTATCCATCCATCCATCCATCCATCTTCAACCGCTTATCCGGGGT